>JAWQEG010002475.1:17500-172500 GCA_033782935.1 Petrolisthes cinctipes
TCAAATATTGCCAAGAAACACCTCCTATATGGAAGGAGCGTGTTTCCTGGCATAGTCAGGTGAAAACAAAAGCCTCCAGTTCTCATTCATGATCACAGGGCCCTTAAGTATGGCATTACCTATACATCAGTACAGGCAACAAGTGATTCTAAATAAAACAAAAAACAAAAAAACAAGGAAGAGTTATACACAAGACAGGAGTGCATTTACCTTCTGTTGTGATGACACTTCTTTTCCTCTTGTATATATAAAACAATGTCACTCCTCTTCTTCCTACCTGGAAATATAATACAATGTAGTGTTTCACCGAACTTATTACAAACTTATTAACAATTCAGTCACACAAAACACACATACACAAAAATATTAGGCTATATAAAATATATACTTCGCCCGAATTCCAAAGTACAAATTTAATATGACTAAAAGGAAAACACGAGTACTCAAAAAACTATATGAGTCATCTGTGGTGGGAGAATTGGAAGACTATGATTCCTCCAAACTATACCAGAGGGAAGCATAGTACCATATTATAGGAGTAATGTTTATATACATTAGTAGGCTAGTCCTCCAACAGATATTGATCCCCCTTAGTACACAGCGTAGAGAGTCAAAGAGTGTTGAATTATACAGGCACACGTTCCTTTCATCCTACTAGCCATACAAGTATTCAAATTGCTTAAAAAGTAAAGTTCATCAACAATTAACTCTTAAAAAGGGGGTAGGCATACAAGTAGCCATTTTATCTCTAAAAATATTAAATGTGTCTTTTTCTTCTATGGAAATGGGTTACTTAAGCTTCTCGTAGGATAGTTCTACGTGAGAAACTTTTGAACAGCAATGTTTAAACGGGTAACTATTAATACTGAATCTATAATTACTGAAATAATTATATAAAGAGACAAGTCTCACTATCACCCACGTCCACTCTATCGGGACCAAAACTGGCACCGGAGAAATGTCCGAGAAAGTTATCGAAGCAGCAACCGTGGGGACGATATCACTTGAGGTGAATAATTTGTTGGGGGCGCGTCAACCCACCCACACAGACATGTAGATACCGGCCACGTCACACACAGACACACCACCACATTCCATTTTTAGCCTTGACTTTTTGGGCCATGTTCTCGAGGACGTAGAAGAAATTAGGGATTTGAGTATCATTAGGCTGTTTACAGTCGCAGACAATAATTCATACTCGGCAGCTGAAAAAAATCTTACCTCCAACCCTTATCTTTCTTGTTTTCTACCAAGCCTACACACCTCCTTTATCCCTACCCCCCTTCTCCCATCCCTCCATCCGCATCCTCCTAAGACCTAAGCAAAGCAACCGTCCCCATCTCCTTATGTGACTAGTGTATCGATTCCTATGCACTCCTGGTTCAGGATTCGACACTGGCAACGCTTGCTGGGGTACGTGGTGAGTAAGTGGAGCCAACTATATGTGAACTCTTTTATCTCATGCTTTATCTCCTCTTCTCCCTAATCCTAGCCTATAACCACATGCAGAAAATGAACCTCAGTGTGGGATGAAAGTACACTAATTAACTATTCATTTATGCATGCATCCTCAAAATAAAAATAAAAATGCGTACACCAGGGAAATATACTGTATACGGAGGCAGGAAATAAAGAGAACGTATAGAGTTGGGGGGAGGGGAGGCGATGAATGGAGGTATATAGGAGGGAACCGTGCGGGAGACAGGTTGGTTACACAAAATATAACAAAGTATATAGTACATAATAAATCCTGGAAGATACTTATACAGGTAACTGTTGCATTAATATTATACAGATGGAGGTGAATCCTTATATGGCAGTGACATATGTATAACTTGGTTTCCACACGCACACAATCAGAGAGAGAGAGAGAGAGAGAGAGAGAGAGGTAAACCAGTTATCGCTCTGTGTTACAATTTAATTTTTTTATTTCCCCCCACCCAAAAAAGAAGCATCAGAATCAGAAAGTTACGCAGTTCGCCCTAGCAAGTATATACGTGTCATATACGTAACCTATACCGGTACGTAAAAGGTTACACCCTGGCTGTGTTACCCTGTGTGACCTCTTCCTCGTTAGTGACACCCTTCCATATACCTATGAAGGTCTCCACGATATATATTCTTCATAAGAAACTCTCACTCTTTATTTCTCAACTGTGTGTATACGATATCTTTGGGATATTGGTGATTTTGGACATAAATCAATATTTTGGTTCGCTTGCAGAATTATCTTAAATGTCTGGTTACTATGAAAAATAAAAAAGGTTAAACGGGTTTATTACAACAATTACTTTGCATAAAACACAAGAAATTAGTATTTTGCAAAATATGGATAGATAGATGTAAATGTGAATGACATATTTATCATTATTATTCAACAGAAACTAACAGTGTAAAAAAAACAAACCATTTGTGCAAGACCTGTGGAAGGAGAGAATGAAAAGGATAGTAACAAACCAATGAAGTTCAAAAATACCCCCAAGTACTACAGTTACAGATCATTTTGCACAAATTTAGACATTATTGTCTCACATGAGGGTCAGTTTGCCTAAAAGTATAATAATTATGGTCTAGTATTAGCCAGAAGACTCGACCTAATCTCACTTAATCAGGACCGGGGCAAACTATTTAACCTGACTGGCGAATGTAATCTAATGTGGGTGGAATTCCTTCATTGTACAGGTGAACTGATTTGTGAGAGGAAGTATTCCATAGTGTATGTGGCAAGATGGCAATTCTTTACAACACCTCTGCCTGCCATTTTATTTTGATGTTTTTCCCTGTAGGTGTATATAATGGATTTATACATCAATACTTACTATATTTATTAATAAGAAAGATAATGATTTCTTGTTGCCAGACGAACCAACCTGACCTAACCTGGACGGTGGTTGCCATCAGGACCGACCGACCTTGTTGAAAAGTTATTATGCCTACTAATCTCATTTATGCCTGAAAGACATTGAGAGAGCAAAGGGAAATTATGACACAAAAGTTAGCCCCAGAACAGCCCACCATACATTAATTTTATTGTTTACCATATGCATCATTTTCTCCCCACACACGCTTAGTTCTGCCTGAACGGGCCAGTTATTATGCAGGCCACCGGACAGGCTGGCCTTTAGACTTTGCTGGTAAAACTCACCTGAGCAATCATAGAAACTTTCAAGAAAGTTAGGGAAATTATGGACTTTACTGTATTATCTGTATGTAATCATATGCCATTATATGACTAAAATAATACAAATATATGACTTGGGGCATATATTACAGTAAAACATTTATCCAAAAGTGATCTGAAACATCAGCAGAAAACCATATTGATCACTACTAATGGTAACCCACGGCCATTAATAACCCTGTAATCAAATGTCAACAGCCAACCTGATACCTCACAAAAATATTGGTTACACTCACCTTCCATTTCAGGGGGTATCAAAATATCTCGATTGTAACTAAACGAAACTTTTTGCCGTAACCAGTTGTCACAATAGAGAAACTTGGTTATGTAAGGAGATGCCAGCAGCAATGATACAATTCAGATTTTAATTGTACGCCACGGAAATATTAACTTATGTCAAACACCACTGACTTCACTTGAAGTCTCCTGCCAGGCTGCCAGTGATGTTGCGGCATTGGACAGCTCTGTAGGAGTGTGCATTACGAGCCTATATTTAAAAATTAACCATATATATACGTCTAAATCCCATTATTTACGGGATTAAATATAATATTTCAATATAATTCATCAAATTATTGTAAGGTAAGAAATGTATAGGGATAAATTTGACACTATTGAGATTAAATTTATTACGTATAAGGTTAGATAATATAAGCATATCATCCTTTTTTTTAAATTAAACAACAATGTGAGTTTTCTTGCTCTTTTAAAATTATATAAACATTTATTATAAACAAGAAATTTCACCTGTTCATTATTACTTTAGTGAATCACCTGTGGACTGGAAGAGCCGCGTCCGATTTCATCACCCAGGACAAACCTCAAGCTATAATAAACCACTAGATTCGTCTTATTCCCGAGCTAGAAAACTACATATCACAATTATCACTCATAATTAAAGTTTTTTTTAGGAGTTTTAAGCATGAAAGATGTCTAAAGATGATAAAAAATACTTGTGATTCAATATGAAATAATGTTCTGGACGGGTTGTATTTTCAAACAACGCCTGGACGGACGGAAGGTTCAAGGGTGTGGCGAAAGGAAAGGCCAACATCATCCTATTTCACCCATGATTAGTAAGTTTCTAGCCTATTAACACAATATGTATTACTTTTATCCACGAAATGAGATAATAGATGTACAAGGGGCCGTGATAGATAAACATATAGGAGGTAAATAGTGATGTAATAACTGTGCTCTGTTTACCTAACTTACCACTGTCTCCTTCCATGACTAACAATTACTAACAGGTGTTTGATACTCCTTTTATCTAATGTACGATTTGAATTATACCAGAAAATCCAAAGCGAGGAATATTGCAGTATTTCTGAAGAGCAGGTCCTTTTTTAACCTAATTTTTTTTGGTTATCACGTAAGGTTTTTCTTCCTTCATTACCTACTTATTTAGACCATTCTAAAATTATTTTCTTCTTTGGCATTTCCTCTGCAAATGCCCCATTTCCAAGATAGGGCATATTCAAATGGGGCATTTTGAAATTAGCCTGACCTTAGCTAACCTAACCTAGACCACAGCAGACTACCGGGACCTAACCTGGGCAAGCTAACTAAAAATAACCATGGTAAAGTACAGGAAATTACCGGGGCAAAATACTGGGACCTAGCCGGATCTGGCAACACTGCTACAAAATGGTAATTTTTTCAATAAAGACCGTTTATTGCCGTTTTTTATTACGATGTTTTTACCTTCTTTACCCACTAATTTATACCATTCTATGGCATTTTCTTCAGAAATGCCTCATTTCCAAGATAAGGGCATTTTGGAATTAGCCTGACCTTACCTAACCTAGACTGCAGCAGACTACCAGGACCTAACCTGAGCAAACTACCGGGACCTAACCTGGGCAAATTACCGGGACCTAACCGTGGTAAAGTACAGGGGCCTGAACAGGGGAAACTACCAGGACCTAGCCGGGTGTGGCAACACTGCTACAAAATGGCAATATACAAGATAAATACTATAAATTTTAAGAAGCCACAAAAATGGAAAACACATTTTTCCTCAATTTTCTTTGGATAATCCATCATTCCCTGTTTTAATATGTTGAAATATAAGTGCGCCAGTACATTTTGACTATGTCTGATATCCCCCCTCTCCCATTCAAGAGGATGGATTGAAGGGTAAAACAAGCAAATAGGACATTAAGTTATTTAATATTTATATGTTTTAGAGTTAGACTGACTTTCCCTGACCTACATGATAAAAGGGTATGAAATACATTGTGGGAAATATGATGTGGATGGATGCGAGGGACTTTCGATAATTAACAGAAACAGCACCACAAGAGGACATAAGAAAATATACAAGAGGAGACCTAGGTTGGACCTCAGGAAATACTCTTTTTGCAATAAAGTTGCTGACAACTGGAATAAACTGGAATATGTCATAGAATCCAAATCGGTAGAAGAATTTAAACAAGGAATGGTACACACAAGTGCTAAACTACAACTACAAGACACACATAAATCTTAGAAGAGCCAACCACCACAGCTTGAGAATAGATCAGGAAACACCAGAAAATCACAATATGGAGACACAGACTTAAAAGCCTCTTCCAGAATTTGGTTTACGTTAGTCTAACCTAACCTAATCTGGACCAGTAACTGAGGCAAACTACTGGGAACTAAACTGGGCAAACATGGGGGGAAATCAAACATGATCATTTTCCTCAAAGTGAACTGCCCCACTTAAAGTTAAAACAACCAACAACGAAAATTTGCAAGTAATTGGTAAGTAACTTGTCTTTCTGTGCCTCTTCTTAACTACAGTAGGCTATTACCAAGAGAAGGATAATCTATGGAAAAAATTCTGAGTTTCACATGTGCGAATTATTTAGACAATACTTGGTTTTTCTATATGTTCTTTGGAAATATCAAAATGTGTGTGCAAGTCACAGCTAGTAGAGCCCCTAAAAAAGGGTTTGATAACAGTAATAAAAATATAGCTACATGTGAAAAATACCTTAGTCCATGCTGATTTGATATCATGGTTTAATGTGGTTAAGCTGACTCACATAAAGGGAAAACAATTTTTTCACTATTTATTTAGGATAATCCATTATTCCCTGTTTTTATATGTTGGAATATAAGGGCAACAATGATTTTGACCAAGAGGCTGGATTGAGGGCTAAAACAAGTAAATTATGTATTTATATATTCTAGAATTGGCCTGACCTAATCTAATCTGGACCAAACAGACTACCAGGACCTAACCGAGGCAAACATGACCAGGGTAGAGGCAATTTGGTCAAAATTCACTGTCAGCCTTATGTTTCAACATATTGTATAAAACAGAATGATGGATTATCCAAAATATGTTGGGAATAAATATTGTTTTCCATTTCTATACTCAACTAAATCATTAGGCTACCTATCTATTTATCTACCTATAGCTCTGACGCCTCGTTCTCTCCGGGAACTCTCCCCAAGGGGGTGGCCACCGCAGAAGTGTCTCCAGTTTTCCCTGTTCCAACATTCCTTCCTTACTTGGTCAAGCCCTCCTCTGCCCCTCACGTTTCTCTCCCTTACATACTCTTCCACTCCGTTCTGCCCGTAGGCTACCCTAAAGTGAAATTGTGGTTCAAAAATTTTTGTGATGATGGTTGGGTTGTAACTTAATGAGGAAGTGGAGCCCATGAGCCCTTCTCCAATGGAGAATATAGGAATGGCACAGCACTTTTTTATGGTGTTCAATCATAATAGTTAACGTTTTAGGTTTGATGATGGTACACTGTTCTAGTACTGAAACATCACAATAAATAAGTGAAGATGATACAAGCCTTGGTCCTCCTTATAATACACCTCTGGTTCCCAAGATACGAGAGTATTGCCTCATATAAAATGTTTAGTTGTGCACTTATAGTCAAATGTCCTATTGTCGCTCACCTAATCACACATCTCCGGTTCAGCAAAGTCAAGCTCATGTCTCATCCCTAAATACACTACTTACTCTATTTCTTGTCATATCTCATTACCACAATCCATTGTTCCAGTACTGTTCACTAATTTTACCCTTATCACTACTTGACTTAAATTTGAGCCTCGAGTGTTTCTCAAGTGGCAGTAAAGATAAGAGTAGGATCGTAATTGATAGGATAAGAGCAGCAAACAAAGGGATGATAGGAGAGGAACAAAGTGCCATTTGGAGAGAGGATGTCTTGTATTTTGCGATACCCAATACACTTTTATGGAAGGTTTAGAGTAAAATTCTGCTTTAATGTCCTTACCTGTAAAATGAAAGAGAAGGAGGGGTCCAAATCATGTTATTTTCTTAATTTTGGTTGTACAATAGTAAATACATTACTGATGTATTTGTTGCCATAGAGCTACACCGAATTTAGGCTAATCAAATATTATTGTCATTGCTGTATGATAAACATTGCATATTGTTGTATAATTATGATGATCTCCCATTAGGTGAATATGGCTGACACATGCTAGCTATGGTATAAGGCCTTTCAAATGATGCAATAAGATATAATATAGGAAATACATAGACCATCAGCATATTCAGCCATTATTGTGAGAGTTATAAGATTTCCTAATTTTCCCCTATGCTCATTAGTTTACTGTAAGCATAGCCTACACCAGCCATCCCAGTCAATAATATGCCATAAATAGGCCTCAACATAGCCTTATATGGTAATGACTTTTTACAGAGTACTAGGATATAAGTACTGTACAGTATACTCTAATAAAGATATTAAACAGTCCTCAAAGTTGAAGATGTTCCATAAACTTTTAAATACTTACCTATTTATAGGCATGACATGAGAAAATTTTCATTGTTTACTCTGTTATTGAAAGCTAAAATAAAGTTACTCATTATATTTAATGAATACACTCTTTAATCAATGTTTGCCCCTCTAGGATAAGACAAGATGACAGCAAGGGTGGAAGTAGTGGTGTTGCTGTGCTTGACAACAGCAGTAGCAGCACAACAATCGATAGGTAGGCCTACAGCAACTGACCGCTTCACAAACCTCCGGGATCAGAGATTGCGAGGCAGCAGGGATCCACTCCTCCAGAGCATAATAATTGGAGACCCACTGGAGTTGTCTGGAAAAAAACAGGAGTGTCCCACAAACTGGTACACTAACCAAGGGTTCTGCTACAAGTTTATCCGGTCACCAGTAAAGAACAGGGAGGAGGCTCGAGCTCAGTGCCAGGTATGTGAAAAAGTTGACTGATTGGTTGTGATGAAAACATTAATGACAGCACAACAGCTAGCATCATATGTTGCCAGAGATGAATAGAGAGCAAGGATAGCAAAGTGTGAAGGTAGAATAAGATTGTAGAGATAAGATGATGTATAAATAGGCCATAAGGAATAAAAAGGGAAATTGGAAAAGGAAGTAAATATTTCCATATTTCAAATATATTTAATTCTCTCTTTCTCTATATATGTAACTAGCTAATTCCCATTTTTCAACATTTCACCATTTCACTCTACCTCTCAAAAATTTTACAATTTTTATATCATCTTTTTATGGGAAGTGAGTTAGGAGGAAAAGGAAAAATTATTGGATAACTGTTTGAAAAGGAAATATTGTTTCTAAAGAAAGGTAGAGGTATTTTGTACAGATAATGGAATAAATAATACAGTATTAGCTAGCTTGTGGGGGCAGTAAACATTCTGGTAGCTTTTCTAATTATGGAATGGGAGAGAAAAGGGGTATATTATTGATAAATATTGTTGAGAAAAAAAGGGAGATTGATGTTTGTATAAAACTGGTACAAGATGTCAATGTGTGGCACTAGAGCCATCATCATTGCCATTAATACCTCATTTCCCATTTTTCGAGGGGTTGAAGGCCTCCAGAACCAGGGATGGAAAAATGCAATCAGAAAGAACTTAGAGAAGGACAGAATACCCAATGATGTAGGGTTG
This sequence comes from Petrolisthes cinctipes, assembly GCA_033782935.1. Classification (NCBI taxonomy): domain Eukaryota; kingdom Metazoa; phylum Arthropoda; class Malacostraca; order Decapoda; family Porcellanidae; genus Petrolisthes; species Petrolisthes cinctipes. The sequence goes on from JAWQEG010002475.1 coordinate 26,590, forward strand.
CACTCATATTCACTCCCCCTTTCAAGCCCACAAAATTTTCATCTCTCTCAGAAGTTCTTGCATCTACAATAATAGTCCCTCTATTTAGCCAAGGCATAAGGAGCTATTCCTTGAGCTATCATGCCATAACATGCACTCCTAGCAAATTCTTTCCACTCTATCTGATGTCATGCACAAGGGAATTGATGTAACTTCTCATGGTTAAAGGTTTGCACAGGTAAATACTGGTAGTCAAATGTATTTTATAAATGTACATTTCTGGGGTCCCTCTCTAGGCTTATGGAGAAGGATCCGACCTGGTGAGTATCAGCAACAAAGAGGAACATGGATTTTTAACACGGCACCTTCACGAAAATGACCCCCTCCAGCGCCAGTGGTACACCTCAGCCTTCCAAAAGACTCCAAATTTTTGGGAAAACCAAGGTGATGGGACTTCATTAGGTGACATGATGGAAGCACTCTTGCCCAACCAGGGGTCCAGTCCACGCCTAAATTTCCTGGCTTACAGGTGAGTTTGTTATAATCAGATAAAATCGAGACCATACTGTTCTGTTCATATGGTACATGACTATTAGATCTCAGAAAAGACATTATAACCTTGACCCCTTTGGTCCACAATCTGCCCTGAATCAATTAAAATAATTTGGTATTAAGTAGAAGAAAATCATAATGAAAATGTAGTTCCCATAATGAGGAGTTCATTGTACTGCATCTAGGGATCCCAGTTGAGAATGTGGAAAATATTGTGCACATTTTTAGTCTACATTTTTCTTTTCAGCTACTCAGTGGAATACAAAGAATGGGGTCTGTTTATGGTCTCAGGGGAGGACCTTCTGCTTTACATCTGTGAGGTGCTCTGTGAGGTGCCCCGTGACCGCCTTGCTATGCTGGTGGATGAGGACACAGAGAGAAACCATGAGTATGGTCTGGTACTGAAGGACCCGACCATGATTCCTCGGGGGCCCATCATGATCCATCAGCCTGAGGACACAATATTTGACTTAGTGCGACGGCAGGTCATCAACTACGTCTCCGTTATGTGTCTTGGTAAGCAGTTTAGCTGAAATATACTTAAGTGCCCCAAAGTCGTCATTTTCATAACTCCCTTGCCTCACCCTTGGAAAGTCTAATCATGTGACTGTGGTAGAAAAAGAATCTCTTGCCATTAATAGCTAGATTTTCTACTTTTTTGTTTCTGGTACATCACAAACATACATTACATAATAGGCCACTAAGTATATAAGGATCCATATTATGGTTGTTACATTCCTATGCCATTTAATCAAATCAGATAAATTTGTAATACCGGTACTATAAAGTTAATTATCATGACTGCAAATCCTTTAAGGAACTGTGCTGTTCTGTTACTAGGCTTAAAAATCAAATGCAGTAACACATACAGACCTGGAGATGTGATTACAAGCTTGTCAACGAGGTTCATCTCGAGCATTTTTTTTTTTTTTTTTTTTTTAATCCCACCAGCTGGACCCCTTGCATGTCAGGGGTTCTGCACTGGCCCTAAAGCCTTTCCATTCTTTGAAAAAAAGGAACTAGGGTATTGATGATGATGACTGTACCTGTAACATAGTGAAACTTTATGACAGAAATGTAGCCTATTCAGGTGTTAACCTGACACTGTTCCTTGAAATATGAACTACAGAATTTAATCCTTTAGTACAGGCCTATACTACAAAAACATTTGGTATATTTTGGTACTCACCACACACAAATAAATATACTTATACAACAGTACCAGATTTATCTACAAAATTAACCAATGTCCACAGCTGAGGGTTACCCACATCCAACATATGAGTGGTTCAAGGAGACGTACGAGAATGAAGAAGTGAAGGCTCGTCCCATTGATCCCTTACAAGACTCACGCATTACTGTCTCAGGAGGAACACTCATCATCAACGATCCCAGACAGGTGAACAAACACCACCTTCATTGTTTGGTTTGCATATTGTGGTTTCTATAAAGCATTTGGAGGTAATTATTGTTGGATATTGATTCCTCTGTACTAGACCAAGAAAAAGATTACATCAGGATTGGTGGTATGTTTTGGAGCATAGTTTGGAGAATTTCGGAGCCTCTGATTTGGTAACAATATCTGAACTCCATAATCCTAAGCAAATTGACTAGCATCACTCAAGAAAAGTTAGTGAATCTAACTATTAAATATTTCATGCCTCCCAACTTTCTTACAAAAATTCCTCACCTCTGCATACTCCTTCCCAGCTTAACCCAAGCCACTGTGTGGAACATTCCTTGGCTGTAACCCTCCCATAGTGAGAGATCTAGTCAGGCAGTGAAGAAATATAAGACCGTATGCTGTAGGTCTTGGACCACAATTATATTGATTGTATTGTGTATGTCATTCCAGGTTGAAGACCGAGGGAAGTATCACTGCAGGGCCACCAATAAGTTTGGCTCTGTCACTTCCAACAGCATCCAGCTCTCCTTTGCTTATGTGGCCGAGTTCAACCTCAAACGATCTGATGAACTAGGCAACCAGTTCTGGGGCAAAGCCATTTACTGTGATCCTCCTCAGCATTTCCCTGGTAACTCCTCGCATATATATTTTTTTTTCTCCTATATATTTTTCAATCTTCTGATTCATATTTTGCTCTTCCTTTTCCTACCTGTTATGATTATTTTTTTATTACAATTTTCATCCCATGAATATATACTACATCCTATGATCATATACCATACACAAAGTCCTGGTCCCCATCAGATTATTTGGCATTTGACACTTCAAAGACTCTCCGTCAGTCCCTCTCTCCTCCCATCTGTGACCAGCACTTCTTTATGTAGTGTGTTAGAGCACCCCAACACAGTGCCCTATGATTTTGAATTATTTTTGAATAATTTTCACCAAGAGTTCCAATCTTTCTTAGGCCTAGGCCTATCATATTTAAAAAAAAAATGCATTAAAAGAAGTAAATTATTTCCATCAGATGTGAGGTACTACTGGGCTCGCAACTTCTTCCCGAACTTGGTGGAGGAAGACCGGAGGACAATGGTGTCCTTTGATGGGAACCTGTACTTCTCCTACCTTGACTTTATTGATATTGGCGACTACTCCTGCAACGTCCAATCCACCGTTTCTGGTATTGGCAAAAATGGGCCCTTCTTTGGTCTCCAGGTCTCTCCCCACCGTAAGTCTAGTGTACAGTACTTCATAACTGCAGTGAATAATATTATTAATATTTTATTAACTGATTCACAGCCCGGTGGTGTAGTGGTTAGCCCGCTCGGCTCACATCTGAGAGGGTTTGAATCTCCGGTCGGGTGGAGACAATTTGAGATTGTTTCCTTAAATGTTTAGCCCCTGTTCACCTAGCAGAGAAAAGGTACGGGATGTAAGTCGAGGAGTTGTGACCTCGCTATCCCGGTGTAATAGGGTTCTTTAGTGAGCTCGAGATGCCACCTGGTGGCCGGCCTGGTACTACAATCAGCCAACTATCTGCAGACTTCCCTGAGTCCAGCTAGACTTAATTGACATTTTTCTTTACCAAACTAGCTACTTGTCAGAATTGTGATGGTCACTATTAGAGTTACAGCAAAAAATCTAAGGGTTGTACATTAATCATGACGTTATAAAAGAAAATTGTTGGCCAAATAAAAAAACAATACAAAATGTCTTCCAACATGTGGTAATAACCCCCGGCCCCCATTAGGCAGGCGCGAGCTCCTGGGAACGGCTTCGGTCACCCGGGCAATTACCACACTCCAACAAGTAATTCATAGTACTGCATCGATGCTGATTTATGGATAAAAAATACCCTCTTGCAAGGAAATATAAGGCAAAAAGTCTAACAATGGTGTTATGATCGTAGTTTCTTACAAGCAGTGGTTAAGAGTGTTTGTAAATTTGCCATTCAATATTTCCTTCAGCTGGTACTTCCCTGCCTGACTTACGATGCATTCAAAACAAAGTACCCATGCTTTCATGCTGTGGACTAATAATGGCTGATGATGGACTGTAGGATGAGTTAAAATTCTAGGATTTTCAGGGGTATTTATTCTTGAACAGGTTTGTGGGCCACTGCAATACTATTCCCATTCACTGACAACCTCATTTTTTCCCTTCCTCCTGCAGCCAACTACCAGCAGCTAAAGTTTGCCAATAACTTTCCCAAGGCATTCCCAGAAGCCCCTGTAAGAGGAGAGGATGTGAGACTGGAGTGCATTGCCTTTGGATAGTAAGCCATAATTATTTTGTTATTGCTGTTTATTGTGTCATGTGATGTATCAGGATTTAGCTACCTTTGAAGAATTGATGAATTTTACTTATTAAGCTTTTAGTTTGTAACCTCTCTAGTTGCACTGCCACAAACTCTTATCACATTCACTCTATCATCCATATATTCCATCCTCAGTCCCGTACCGTCCTACAACTGGACACGTCGGAGTGGACAGCTGCCACGTGGCTTCCAATTGAAGAACTATAACCGTATCCTCATCCTCCCCAAGGTGGAACCCTCAGACATGGGAGAGTACGTGTGTCGGGCAGAAAACACGCGTGTCGCTATAGAGAACACCATTGCTCTTAGTATTCAAGGTAAGAAGAAAGTTATTCAAAAATATATCGATAACAAAACAGGTGAAGTGAGTTGATATCAAAGTATGTTTTGTTTGATAACATACATCTACAGCACTTAAGTGACACACATTTTCTGTTCACAGCCAAGCCAAGTTTCACTATCCGACTTCATGATCAGTTTGTTGCCAAAGGATCTGATCTGATGTGGGAGTGTGAAGCCTTTGGTATTCCTGATGTCGACTATCAGTGGTTACGCAACTCTGAGATTCTTTCATTTGAGACCCTGACTGAAGAAGAGCAAGCACGTTATGAGATAGTGGTAAGCAAGAATAAATTTAACCTTTAAACTGTGGCTTATGAAATTGACATTTATGTGACTAACACCTTATGATTTTTTCTTGTAGGTAGAGAGCAATGTTACTGAAGCTGTAAACATTGGCTTGTATTGTTGATTATACTTCAGTCATCTATTTATCTATCTATAGCTCTGACACCTCGTTCCCTCCGGGAACTCCCCCCAAGGGGATGGCCACGGCAGAAGTGCCTCCAGTTCTCCCTATTCCAACACTCTCTCCTTACTTGGTCAAGCCCTCCCCTGCCCCTCATGCTTCTCTCCTTTACATACTCTTCCACTCTGTTCTGCCATCTAACCAGCGGTCTGCCTCTCACACCAAGTCCCACAACTTCCATACACCTTCTTTACAAACTCCACACCTTGCATTCTCTTTACATATCCAAACCATCTCAATGTATTACGCTTCACACTGTCAACCACTCCACATTCAATACCATTTGCCATGTCCACGTCTCCGACGCATATGTCAGTGTTGGCAGGATTATACTATTTCGTAGTCCCCTTTTCACTTCCATACTCACACTTTTACCCTTCATAATCCTCCCCAGTGATCCTATGACCTGTCTACCCTTCACTGCTCTCTCCCTAATTTCTCCTTCCATACTCCCATGTTTACACAGAACTGTACCCAGGTACTTAAACTCCTTCACTTCCTCCATCCTCTCACCCCTCAAGAGTTATCTCACACTTTGTCCCAGTTGGCACAGCCACTCTGTAAGGTGTAGCAAAATCAATCACTTCAGTTTCTGCTCTCTCAAATACCATCACTTTACTTTTTCCAACATTCACCTTCAGTTTCCTTTGTTTATACACAGACTGAAATTCGTCTACCACTCTCTGTAACTCCCACTCACTCTCAGCCATCAACACAGTGTCATCCGCAAATAAACTTGCCACCACGGACCAATTTGCTTCATTCAGCCTCGACTTCACCCCCAGGCCATTCACTTTGGCTTTCATCTCTCTCATACAACCATCTATATGTATATTGAACAGCCATGGTGACATAACACATCCCTGTCTCAGCCCTACACTAATATTAAAACTCTCACTTAGATCACCCTCTACCCGTACACATGGTTTTGCACCTGCGTAGAAGGCCTCAATGCCTATCAGCAACGACCCTCCAACACCATAAATTCTCAACACCTCTGTCATAGCTCTCCTATTAACCCTATGGTATACCTTCTCCAAGTCCATGAACGCAGCATACAACTTCCTACCCTTCCCAATATATTTCTCCACTGTTGATTTTAATGCAAATATCTGGTCCACACATCCTCTACCCTTTCTGAACCCTCCCTGCTCCTCACTAACTTTATTCTCTGTTACTTCAACCAGTCTTTCAGTAAGAACCTTCCCATACACCTTCCCCGGTACACTAAGAAGGCTTATTCCCCTATAGCTACCACACTCATCCTTACTCCCTTTACCTTTGTACAGAGGCACAATTATGGCTCTCCTCCAATCCTCTGGCACCTCTCCCTGCCTCCAGGCCAATGTGCATATAAGCAACATCCACTCCACCACTACCTACCCCCCACACTTTAACATTTCAGCAGTTATCCCATCCACCCCTGGTGCCTTTCCTATTGCTTTCCTAACCTCTTCCCTTTCTATTTCTCCCTGTACATTCTGTCGCCTACCACCTGCCTCCATCCCCATGCATGTCACCACCGCCTCCCCTCCCGTCCCTTCATTCATCAGACCATCAAAATGCCTCTTCCACACTTCTTTCACTTCCTCACTTCCACTCACAGTAACTCCATCCTCTCTCTTCATTCTCACGCTACCAGACTTTCCTTCTCCTCTTTCTCTTTTTACCTCCTTCCAGAATAATTTCTTGTTTTCTTTAAACTTCTCACTCAGTTTCTTACCAAACTCCTCATCCACTCTCCTTTTACTCTCACTCACCATCCTCTTCACTTGTCTCTTACATACATTATATTCTCTCTTCCACCTCCCTTTCACTTCCTCTGACGCATTCCTCTGTAATGTTCTCCTGTATGCCTTCCTTTTCTTCTCTACTGCATCTTTCTCTTCTTCTGACCACCAAGCACTCCCTTTCTTGCCTTTCTTCTGTGTCTTGTATCCCACTACCTCTGCTGCTGTCCTCATTACTATTGTCTTAACGTTTCATACACATCATTCACTCCCACTCTCTTCCCTATAGTCATTCAAGGGATAAATGCCAATGAACAGTCTTTCAACCAACTCTTCAATAAAAAGTGTTGTCTATATTATTTAAGAAGACACTTAGGATGATGGCAATCTTGCAGAGAATATTGTAACAAAATGTTTATCTTCTATTATATGTATATGTGATGTACTGTACTGTACATCACATGTGATACTAGTATATGTTCTTTACCACATCAGGATAGCATACTGAAGATCAAGCAAGTGAAGGAAGAGGATGAGGCCATGTATCAATGCAAGGCATCTAATCAACTTGGATCGTCTTACTCATTAGCACAGCTCAAAGTCCTAAGTAATTGTTTTCGTTTTTCTTTGGTATATTTTATTGAGGTTGAGTACATACAGCAATTTTAAACAGATATAGAGTTTTAAGATTGGACATCAGTTTGAAATGAAGACAAACTTTCCCTGTATATTGTCTTTTCGTTTGTAAATGAAACGGAGCATGGGTATGGTGAGTTACTTCTTTCATGATCAATGTGTGCACGCATCCAACAGATCATTATTTTTAATTACCAGTATATGTTACCTGTTGTTTTTTAGTATAACCCTTCTTACAGAACTGGCCCCCACATTCCGCAAGAAGCCACTGGAGAGGGAGATGTATGCAGCTGAGGGTAAGAATGTGACCATTGTGTGTAACCCTGAGGCAGCCCCAAGGCCCAAATTCACATGGCGTCAGGGGGGCCTTGTCATCGGTAATGGTAAGTCCAGTAGAATCAGTTTTCCACCTTGACCATTCAGGATATACACCTCGGTCTCGTATAGAACGTCCAATAGGTCGATAGAAGACGTCGTTCTATGTGATACACGTAACCTATGGGGAAAACGACAATTGGTCGATCAGTCACCAAAATTGTCCCTGAAATTAACATAAAATGCTTTTCAAGGTTTTTCTTGCCTTAATCCTACAGGGATGTATGTAAAATGCATTTTACAATTCATATTAAGGTTTTCGCAGGCGACTCATGTGACAGACCGTGAGACGAGTCGGCGGCATCCGTGGTGGAGGAGGTGGTAGGGGGGGGAGATAGTGCGTGATGGTGGTGGAGGTGGTAAGGGGGGAGATAGTGCGTGATGGTGGTGGAGGTGGTAGGGGGGAGATAGTGCGTGATGGTGGTGGAGGTGGTAGGGGAGAGATAGTGCGTGATGGTGGTGGAGGTGGTAGGGGGTAGATAGTGCGTGATGGTGGTGGAGGTGGTAGGGGGGAGATAGCACATGATGGTGGTAGGGGGGGAGATAGCGCGTGATCATCGTTTGTTTTCTTTTATTAACCATACGCTGGTGTATCCTTCTCCTTTCTCTTTCCGAGAAATAACTTCTTTATATCGAAGGATATGGCCTTCCGTTTTGTAAATGCACCACCTGGCATGACTGAGTGTTGAAGCTGGTGGTTAACTCGTAATCACTAAAAACGAGCGAGTCAAACACAAAATTTCCCTAACTTCAATTTTAGAATTTCCCTTTATGCCTCAATAATTCCCTGTTTACTCTTGAACATTGACGGTCTTTTTGGTATTTCTTCTGGTAAGACTTTCACTGTTTACTTTTGAACAATCTTTATATAATTTCCCTGTCTGGATTTCAAAATTCCCTAAAACAGAGAAATTACCTTGCCCCTGGCAACACTGGGTAGTGGGAAGGAGCGGGAGGCGTGGTGGCAACACATTCACCCACACTGTACAGACGCCAGTGATATCATTTCCTGGCACGTTCATTATGATTTCGCTCGTTTTATATAAGAACTCCTCGGATTTGCTTCACTTATTTTCGTCACCCGTTCTATATGGATGCAATCGTTTTATAAAATAATTTTAAGCTAATATTTTGGTCGCTCGTTCTATACGAGAATCGTTCTATGTGAACACGTTCTATATGAGACCGAGGTGTATATGTATTGTATATGAAGGGCCGTGCATCCAAACCTGGCAAAGCCGAACCATAACAAGCGTCAGTTTCCTGGAGTTTGCAAGGTTTTTGCACACAATTCAGTATGACTGTGATTTCAATATTAAACACCATGTCTAGAGAGTTGGGAGAGTCAACTGGTTTACCTTTGGGGTTGTTTTATGGTGGTAATAAAGACACTGCTAATGACGCCATGCATTACCTCGACAGTGATGACAGTGTGGATGATTCAGATTATGTAGTGAGTAACCAGAGTGATACTGATGATAGTGAGCCTGATGTATGTGCTAGTGATGTTGCAAGTGTTGGGGCTAGTATCTATTGTATGGAAATCATATTATTGAGACTGAGAGTAACTCTTATATCTTTTATCTTTATCCGCCATATTTTTTCTCCTTTTTTCTATCATGTTATGTATCTGCCATTCTATCCTGTACATCAGTACTTAATATTCTAAATTCTACCACTACTGAGTTCATATTAAATGAGTTACATTAAAGTTTCAGCCGCAAATCGCCCTCCAAGTTTGGTGACATTCATTTAAAATGCATTAAACTTTTAATCCATGCATTCCAATGGTCTCACTCTGTATGATAACAGAAAGACATCATTACACAAGACATATAGACAGTAATGCACCTTCTGACCAACTATGAACACCATAACATCATTAATAACAGAGTGACACGAGTTAGAATGTCTCCAATCTTTGAGCGTGATTTGTGGCAAGCTTTGATTTTGGTGCTTTGCCAGGTTTGGATGCGCGGCCCCTCATATATGTTCTGCTTCCTTTTTTTCGTGGTTGGCATAGAAGTTTAGAGATTAAACAATGTGTGTGATGCATGCAGTTGTACTTTATTTTATACAGTTTCCTCATATAACCCTCTATGAATTCAGTACAATGAACACCCAAAGCCACACACAGTGACACCTCTGCCTCAACCCTACACTAATGCCATAACTCTCAGATCGCCATAGACTTTCTTATATTATTATGTAATCAAAACTACAGTAACCACCTTTCAACCCTGCAGGAGGGCGACGACGTATCCTTCGCAACGGTAACCTGGTGATCGACCCAGTGTCAAGGGAGGATGTGGGCAACTACACCTGCACTGCTGAGAACGTTTATGGCAGCGACATCAGCAGTGGATGGCTCTATGTCCTCCGTAGGTCATGTTTCTGGGAAAATGATATTACTTCATAAAGAAAGATTTTAACTTTCATTTATTTTCTGCAAGAGATTATGTGGCCCTGGTTGTTTTTTTTATTATTATTCTCTCATATGAAACTACAGCTCCAAGCTAAGGAAAATAAAAAAGAAACAGCTAATCCCAATAGATTGAGAGGCAGATTGCACTACCAAATGGGCCTCACGTGGATATATTCTCCCTATCAAACCCATAGTTTTTTTAGTCCATCCCTCACAAATACGTCATCCACAGTACTATTACCTCGTATACAGTAACTGGGCAAAAAATAGGCTACCATTTTATGAAATGGCAGCCCAAACATATACTCCTTGCAAATTTCTTTCTGTCTTTCCAGTCGTGCCTCCAATTACTGTAGGTAGCTTGGTTAGAGGCACTAATATATTCTGTGAGGAAATTAAGCACCTTTTATAACCAAGACTCATCCCGTCATGCAGGTAAACCAGAGTTTTACCTGAGTCCCCCAGAGGAAGTGACCATCTCCAAGGGCGAGAACATCACATTGGAGTGTGAAGCCTATATGGACCCTGTGCTTGATACTGCTTACATCTGGCGACACAACGGCCTTCGTATCCAGTTGGATGACACAGAGTTCCTCCGGTTTCTCGCTTATGAACAGGTAGAATGGCAGTTTCATTTGGTGCATGTTTTTAACTGAAAGTAGGTGTGACAATTAGTGCTTGGTAGTGAGAGATGTATGTATACTAGAAAGTATAAATTGTACTTCTGGCAAAGTATTGCTGGAAGAAAACTTATCCTTCTGAAGTGTATTTGTAATTTTTCAACCAAGTACAATACTTACAAACAATTTGTTATTTCCAGTCCATCAATGTGACTATTATTTTATCTATCAATAAGTAGCAGTGATACCTTGTTCCCTCCAGAACTCCCTCCATGACAGAAAAGTTTCTCGTTTTTTCATGTTCCAGCAAACGACTCTTCTTTGCATGATCAAGGACTCGCTCTTTCCCATCTATATTTCTCTGCTGTAGCTATGCTCTGTTCCGATAAGAAAATTGGCTCTGATTTATGCGAACACATCGGTAGAGGTGGCACTCCTGCTGCTTTTTGGAGGGCACATGATTTGCTTACATTCTCACCAAGCATTCCACTGTCAAAAGATATTCATATTTCTTCACTTAGTGCACCTACAGTATTTCACAAGCTAGGCAAATTTGGTTTATATCATTGGATTAAGCAGTAATTGTACAACTAAAATACAATTATTAAAACTATGGAGGGTAAAAAAATAAAGTAATTACAACTAGTATAATTCAGAGACTATAATGTTATGGTTTATACAACATTTTACTGATCATTAGTATTTGCAGCAAAAATGAAAGTAATTTTAGAATAAAACGTGCTCTAGTACAAAAAATTCTCTTGAATACGATTGTCCTTTCAGATTATACATGAAAAGCAGTATGGGAGAAAAATGGAAGGATTTGTATGGATATGTTGCATCTTACTAACATGCCGCAGTGACTTAATGGAGGGGTAGAGAGGTAGGGTGAGGCGGACGGAGTTGCCAAGTACCACCAGCATGAATGTCATGATTATTGTTAGTACTATATTTGGGGGGATATTGGCTAATAATGCTTACTTGTATCCGCTTTTAGTACTCTGTAATAATATCAGCTTAATGTAATTGCCGTATATTATTGAACAAATAACAGTAAACATTGTTAAGTCACTGATGAAATAGGGGTGGGATGAACCAATCAGGTGGCTGTAAAAATTGGCACCAATTCCATCGACCATTATGTCAAAGAGGTTTGGTAATAATTATATACAGCAATTATTTCAAGCAGATATTACAGAGTACTGTAATTAGATACAAGTAAGCATTATTAGCCAATAACCCCCAAAGTACTAACAATACAGTAATCATGACATTCATGCTGGTGGTACTTGGCAACTCCATCCACCTCCCCATCCCTCCCTCTCTACCCCTCCATCAAGTCACGGCAGCATGTTAGTAAGATGCAACATATCCATACAAATCCTTCCATTTTCTCCCATAGTGCTTTTTATGTAAAATCTGAAAGGACCATCATACTCAAGAGAATTTTATGTACTAGAGCACATGTTTATTCTAAAATTACTTTCATAATTGCTGCAAATACCGATGATAAGTAAAATGTTGTATAAAACGTAGAATTATAGGGTCTATTCCACAGTGGTTGGTATTGGTTTGTAAGCACGCAAACAAAAGAATGCTAGCCGTATAAATGACATGTGTGATATATTTAATGAATTTGGTGAGTAAACTATACAGTAATCATCATTATCTAACTGTTGGGTAGATTTTTATGAATACGGATACTCGGCTTTGAAAAATAATGAAGCCTTAAAAGTGTGGTTGGTTGGGAATCTAACAAACCAATACCACTGTGGAATTGACCCATAGTCTCTGGATTACGCTAGCTGTAATTACTTAATTTTTTTACCCTCCATAGTTTTAATAATTGTATTTTAGTTGTACAATTACTGCTTAATCCATTGATGTAAGCCAAATTTGCCTAGCTTGTGAAATAGGTGTACTAAGTGAAGAAATATAAATATATTTTGAAGGTGGAATGCTTGGTGAGAATGTAAGCAAATCCTGCGCCCTCTGAACAGTAGCAGGAGTGCCACCTCTACCGATGTGTTCACACAAATCAGAGCCGATTTTCCTATTGGAACGGATTTTAGATATTTTATCATCACCACCACAATAATCAACAACTTGAACTTAGATATCTGATACATAATTATAAAAGATAAATAGAAAAACACTTCCATATGTGTGGATCAGGTCAGACATGCGATTAATGTAATTATTCTGGTCAATCACCTGTACTGAGTCCTTATTCAAACAACCTCTTTTGTCAACTTTCTTTCTGTTTAAGTATATCTGCAAGTTATTTCATTTACACTAGCATGTTATCTTGGATGAGGAGACCTTAGTCTCCAGTTTCTCTACCTCTTTTGACTGGCTTCCAATGGAGGCAAGAAGGAGCAAGTGCATCTCATAAAGATACATTTTTACATGAGAAAAATTGACTCCCTTCCTGCACAACATCAACAGCTTGTGCTTTTTTTCCTCTGTATGATTGTACTTTTAGATCTCTTACTTAATACTGCAAAAAAAAAAATGTGTATTTTAGTTTGCTTTTCAGTTTCCTTTGTTTATCAGTTTTTTTGTTCTTTTCTCAACAGGGATATGATTTTGATTATCAAAGACGCCTGTATAATTTATATGTGAGTATATAACTTGCTGTATTCTTTTAAATTATGAAATTACTGTAAAATAACCCTCTTGTGCATGAGTTATCCATGAGTGCCTTGTATGAGGTATACTAATCTTATATTTAATCCCATTAAAAGCTATGAAATATAAGCTATGGTCACACTAGTCACTGCTATCCCTGGGCTGGAGGCCAGCCGTAGCCCTGGTTTACAAGGAAAATGGTCACACTAGACAGAACCATCAGTACAGCCCAAGCTTCCCTTCACTTCAGCTAGTTTATAAACAAACTACAATACCTCTCTATTCCTGACTTTCTCAATAAGGGTAAATGATTCCTCTTGAGGCCAGAAAATTGATGAATAATTTTCTATGCTGTTGGTCTTGTTCATATTCATATCAGAGCGCCGTTGTTTAATGTTTTGTTGACATTAAGTTCCAAAGTCATGTATGTACACTCTCCCAAAAAAGTATCGGCATTGCTGGCTAGATCCTGCTGAGAAAAGATCGAAGCTACATGTATGACTGTACTGTGGGGTTGGTATTCTTGCTGGCAATGAGTTGACTCTCATTTCTGTACTAACGTAAAATCCTCTAGCATACATAATTCATGCATTAGGCAAGTCGTGGAGTAAGAGTTGTGATTTCATTTTTACAGATATACGTTATGTGATTTTAATGATTGATGGTTTTTGGGGAGGGGGAATTTACTGAATTATTGAATATAATGAGAATGCTAACCCAGAGAATAAAGTTACCAAATCGGATTTTAGCCAAAAAGGAATCTTTGAGTAGATTCGCTGTAACTGTAGTATTTTGTCTTAAATATAATGAAGTTATAGCATAGGGTAGGATTAAGTAGGCTTATGCTTTTTTCTTCTCATACTTCTAAATAAGGTTTTGTAAAGGAACACAAACAGACATTGCCCTCTCCAGAAAGGGACGTGTATAAACAAACATGTGAAGCAACCAACACCTCAAAGCTTCACTCGATAATCTCGGGGCCTCAGTCTCAGGCCACGACTGACGGCCTCCTGTCCCGAGGTAGAAGTATATAAAAAAAAAGTAAAAATCAAATAAAACAAATAAAAATAAAGATAATGTTATATACCATTCGGCAACTGGAGTGTGGATTAGCTGAGTTTTCAGCATTAGAAAGGGACAAATCTTACGATAATATTTGAAATTTCTCTAATAGGTAAAGAAATGCGAATATGTTTCAATTTGCATCCACTATAGTTTCTCTGACTCTTGAAGCAATACAAATATGCATAATTGGCAACTGATCGGCAGGAATACCACTATCTATAAGGTTCCAAAGCAATGTACCATGATGCTACGTTTATTGTCGTTTTCGTTCATTCGTTTTAATGCCGATACTTTTTTGGGAGAGTGTACATTCCATATAATAATTACTTGTACAGTATGCAGTTAATGGTCAATAATCTCTCTCTAATGTATTTCTTATGATATATTATTAAAGTAGTACAGTATTAATATTATTATTTTTGCAGTCTATTCTTTTACTTAACTTAAGCTACGGTCACACTAGTCACTGGTACCCCTGGGCTGGGTGATTTTGCCTGGGCTGGAGGTCAGCCATAGCCCTGGTTTACAGGGCAAGTGGTCACACTGAAGAAAGAACCATCAGCCCAGTCCATCATTCCCGCTCTCCTGTCTAGTCCCAGTGTCTCGCATTCCACAATGTCTCTCCCCCTCACACTTTCTCAATGAGAGCAAATAATGCCTCTTGAGACCACAAAACTAACGATTCTTTATCCATACTGATGTTCTTCTCCATAGTGATGGCTGTGGTACAAGTGGTGTACCAGAAGTTCATGTGTGTTTTGTTTTGTTGACATCAAGTTCCAAGGTCAAACGAGTATGTAGGTTTTATATTACAATTATGTATAGACGATTCAAGATCATTAATTCTTTTTGGGAGATATGATTTTCATTAAATATTAGTATAATACTTACATTTTTAATTTTATACTCTTATTTATTTCCACTTAACTGATAGTGAATAATACAGTGTCTCGATACCTTCTATCGCCCACTGGTAATATGCCCAGGGACAACGCTCCACTCCGTCCACCCAAAAAATCGACTAGTGGTCTATTTCAGGGCCATTTGCCCAGGCAAAACTACCCAGCCAGCCAAAATTGCCCAGCCCAGGGGTACCAGTGACTAGTGTGACCGCAGCTTTACAGTGAATACTATGGTTTCTTAATATCTTCTGTCACCCACTGGAAAAATGCCCAGGGACAACCCTCCACTCTGTCCAGCCAAAAATATTGACCAATGGGCGATTTCAGGGCCGTTTGCCCAGGCAAAACTGCCCAGCCCAGCCAAACAACCCAGCCCAGGGGTACCACTGACAAATGTGACCATGGCTTTAGTAATAATTCATGCACAGGAGGGTTAACAAATCATCAGCTGTTTAAAATATTTACAGAGGGTAGAGTGTCATAACTTGGAATAGAATTAAACTTTGTTAATGCAGTAATTAATGACATAGTGTTTCTTTTAGCTATAAATTAAGACCAACTTTTCTAATAATATTAACATCCTTCAGGACAACCCTTATGAGTCTTCGCAATTTCTTCAACATCGAGCACAGGAGGTTTACGTCAACAAGAGAGAACCACCTTATGAAAAAGTGAGTAAATTACAAATTGTACAATACAATATTCACAAGTATAGGAGGATGCAGAGCTGTGAGCTTGCGAGTCATCGGGTAATTAATGTTAGGAACCAGTGCAGTGGTACCAAAAACTTCAGATGAATCCTTCATGCTGATCATTGCCATCTTCTAATTCATAACTTTCCTTCCCTTTGATTTTATCTAATTATCAATCTATAGCTCTGACGCCTCGTTCCCTCCGGGAACTCTCCCTAAGGGGGTGGCCACAGCAGAAAAGTCTCCTGTTTTCCCTGTTCCAACACTCCCTCCTTACTTGGTCAAGGCCTCTTCTGCCCCTCACGTTTCTCTCCCTTACATACTCTTCCACTCTGTTCTCCCATCTGACCAGTGGTCTGCATCTCACACCAGGTACCACAACTTCACTTCCATACACCTTCTTTACAAACTCCCCATCTTACATTCTCTCCACATATCCAAACCACCTTAATGTATTATGCTTCACCCTCTCAACCACCACATCACAGAATCACTATGAAATTTAATAGAGGTACAGCTCCGGACAGATCAATGGTCCACACCCCATCCATCAGCGACTTGGTTTGGGCCTCGTCTTATCTGGTAACAGTTGCAGGCGGAGGGAGGGGAGATGTTAGTGGGAGAGGAGGAGAGAAATGTAGGTGGAGCTATATAGGAGGGTAACGAATGATCAGGTATAGAGACGCACGGTATAATGACTATAGTCATTATATCTTTCCCCATAAATCTCTAGTTGTTTTCTAAATTCTCTACATATTGACCCCATAGGGGGGTATTGCCTGCATTAGTGATGTGGGAAATACTTTAAGGGTTTTGGCGCCCCTTCGGCCCCAGCCACTAGCTTTTAGTTTTTCAACTACCACTCTTTTCTTTCTATTTCCTTCCCTCTTGCTGTCTCACCTCTCTATCACCATTTTCTGGCGCTATATGACCTCGCTGTTGCGGCGCCTAATATCAATCAATCGATCAACCTCTACATATTGAGAACCAAAATGCGATCTACAACATAATCTCAGCCGTAGTTTTTCGAATCATATAATTGGACTAAAAGTGATAAGGGAGAAAGGCCTATGTCATTAAAACTTTTTAAGAACGAATGAGAAGGTTAAAAATATGAGAAAGAAAAGATAAACGGTAAGAAAGGAGGGAAGGGCAAGCGAGAGAGGGATAAGACAGTAGGGAGGATGTGTAAGGTTGCCAGTTACTTGAGAGATACTGTAATATATATAGCCTATGCATAAAATTAGACCAAGTTTATTGAAAACGCCATATAACGACGCCTATTTAAGTTTAACATTGATTATTTTTAAGGAAATGCATGTTTCGAAGAAAAAATCCTGGTAAATAGCTTAATGAATTTGTTGACAAATATGATTATTAAAAAAGTTAGAATATTAAACAGTCTTCTGACGAAAAAGAAAACAAAACAGCTGGGCTTGGGAGAAGGTGATAAATAGGGTGGACTACAAGCACGAGGGATTTGATTGATATTAGGTGGCGCAACAGCGAGGTCATTTAGCACCAGGAAAAGGTGATAGAGAGGTGTGACAGCAAGCAAGAATGAAATAGGAAGAAAGGAGGGACAGTTGAAGAAATATAAGCTAGTGGCGGGGGCCGAAGGGGCGCCAAAACCCTTAAAGTATTGCCCACATCATTACAGGCAATACCTTTCCTACGGGGCAAGCACGAGGGATAAAAGGAATACAGGGATAGCTGTCTAATATCCAAAGGATAATATATATTCAGTATTCTATCCCACTACGATGGTGAACAAAAGACAGTGCCTTTATTTAAACTTTTAAAGGATATAATGTAACAGATATTCTAATTATATTTGTTTGTTATTACTTTTCAACTAATCACCTTCATTTGTCTTACCCTCTTCCCCCTCACCCTCGCCTCAAATCATCACATTTCTTCTCTTCTATATCCACTTCCGTTAATGCAGTGTGCACTTCTTTAAACCCTGGTTCTTCAAATTACGGGTCCCGAATTCCTCCAAACTGCGTCTCAGGCTCACAAAAATAAATGCATTAATAAAATAGAATAATAATATTCATGACAATAAAATAAATATGAAGTTCATACATGAATCCACCTAACATATTTTTATAATCGAATATTCATATATTTAATTATAAATAAAACAAAATTATTGCACAAATATTAGCCTTCTTGAATGAGTGTGAGAGAGAGAGAGGGAGGGTAGGTGAGGCAGTGTTTATAATTCTGGTTAGAATGCCTTTTAATCATAAATATTATGTAATTTCTTAGGTTGATCATTCTGATCATTTGTAAAATATCTTTCTGTATGGGTCGCGAGAATGATGTCATAGTAAAAACTGGGTCACGACTGAAAAAGATTGAAGAACCCTGCTTTAAACTGTTGGTGATTCGATACCGTTCACAGTGTATGCTTCATTCATTCCTCCTGACACACGGCTTCTCTACCTGATCATTCGTTACCCTCCTATATAGCTCCGCCCACATTTCTCTCCTCCTCTCCCACTAACATCCCCCCTCCCTCCACCTGCAACTGTTACCAGATCCGACCAGGCCCAAACCATGTCGCTGATGGATGGGGTGTGGACCATTGATCTGTCCGGAGCTGTACAGTGTGTTACGTCAAAATGCGAATAATTGAAATTTAAGGTTATACTGTTTTATTTCTCAGACACCAAATGGAATGCTTACATTTGTGGCAACCTGTGACACATGACTCCAGTGCATTGCCTTATTTTGTCTTCCTAATCAATCTTTAAATCCTTTTCAATCCTACTTGTGCTCCTCTAGGGTTACCGGACCGGCCACCTTCGCATCAGAAATGTGACACTGAGTGATGCCGGTGTGTATGAGTGTGTAGCCATGACACCGGTCGCAAGGATTTCCATCTCCACCACACTCTACATCCATGGACCCCCAGGACCCTCTGGTGAGACTTGAGGTTCATTCTCAAGAAAACCCACAAGCTGGGCAAGGAGTATGGACGAGCACACCTTCTCTGTGTAGTACCTGGAAGGAACTGATATACTGGTCCAGGGTCATTGTTTTATACCATGAGTTTTCTTATGTATGGCCCAGGGGTTTGCAGCGACTGTGGCACCTTTCTCGGTTACCAATATCAAATAGCATATTTCATTAGTATTATATGAACAAAAGCAGCTTTTGAACCAGTCAAACTTGAAGTCATCAGACCCCCTCCTTGTAAAAAATACTTCTTTACTTTATGTATCAATACCATACTGTCCTTAATCTACAGGTGGTGTGTCTGCTGTGGCCCAGACCAGTACCAGCTCCAGAATCCAATGGACCAATGGTGCTAGTAATGGAGAACCTATACTTTTCTACACAATCCAGACCCGTACCCACTGGACTCGCATATGGCGCATGGTGGCTGAAAATGTTACAGCTACAGTTAGTATTACTGAGGATATACCTGTTGTAGTTAGTATGGTTATACAGGAAAATTCCCTCATATGATGGGAGAAAGTTCATGACGTCTAAAAATTCAAAATACAGTATAAGTAATCTTTAAGGGGGTATGTAGCACATTGTTTTGGGTGGTAAAGCTGGAGCAAATGATTCCTCCAAACTATTCCAGGCAACAGGATACCATTATTTTTCTTCATCTGGGTCTGTTTTCTGGCATACTTTGGAGGAATCAAGGTGCTCCAATCTTTCAAATGTATACTATTCCCTTAAAGGTAACAAGCATTAATTAATGCAATTTTTATTCAAAGGATTATTTTTAGTATTATGTATCAAAAGTATATCAGTAATGTTATATCAATTACATTTATCTACGATTACTAATCTTTCAGACTAAGTACAATAAATCAAAACATGATAATGATAATACTGATATCAGTGGAAATAAATTAACAATTCTCCCCCCCCCAACCCCCACCCACACACACACACAAGTTGATTGACTCAAGCAACGGGCGTATGGAGTATCAGCTTGGGGACGTCCTCTCGCCGTGGTCCTCACACGAGTTTCGGGTCCAAGGCGTCAACATTCTTGGGCGTGGGGAGTTCTCAAAAGCCTCTCCTCAGGTACTGTTTGATCTTGCAATGCCTTGAGTTACAATATGAAAAATTAAGGATGAGAACAAAAGAGAGATAATTACACTTGTTCTTTATATTATCTAAAGTTAAAAGAATTGATAGATAAGAAATACTGGAATTTGTGAATGAGTAGAGGAAAGTGTTAATAAATGGAAGGAATAGGTGAAACTGGGGTAGTGAAAAAGATTTAGGAAGTGACAAGCAAAGATGACAGGGAAGCCCAAGAAGATGATACTATACTTTATAGTGAGTTATTATGTGGATTAGAATTTAGTGAAACATATGAACTTGCACATGACACACAAAACTGGAAAAGTTGTTTGGGCCAGCAACCCATTTTCACATGACAGTTCATGAAATGGCTCATTTCACCAAATATCAGTGTTTTTTTTTTTTTTTTTTTTTTTTTTTCTTCTTCCTTCGAGGGGGGCTGCTAATTTAGTGGACATGAAAGGGGGATTGAATGTGAGGAAATTTCAGTCTTGATGATAATGATGACACCTACCTTCCTCCTTCCCTACAGGCCAACACCAGACCTGATGTTCCCTTTACCACACCAACCAATCTTGGAGGTGGTGGTGGCAAGACTGGTGACCTTACAATCACTTGGGATGTAAGTTTCATTCTCAGTTGGTGTCATATTGAAGTTAAGCTTTATTGGAGTTGTGTAAAGTCATTGATGATACAGCATTTATGAGTAATGCAAGGTCAGGGAGTTACTTATGTATACATGTCAATTTAAGAGTTATATAATGATAATGTAAGTAAAAGGAAAATTACTTTTCAGTTTATGAATTATATATTAGAATAATGCGAGTTTATAAATTACTGTAGCGGTACAGTATACGATTTTATGATGTAAATTTATGGATGAGGTTTACACGGTTGGTTAGTGAATGGTATGCAGTATAATGATGTCTAGTATGATATTGAAAGCATTAATAAATTTCTTCAGCTCACCTACTCATTCATCCACAGCCAATGCCAGGGGAGCACCAGAACTCCCCGGGTATTTACTACAAGGTGTTCTGGAAGCGCACCGTCATTGACCCCGAGACTGAGTTCCGGACTGATATTCTAAGAAATCGAGGCAACGTAGGGATGCACGTTGTAGATGTTGACCCTGTCAAGTACTTCTACACTCAGTACCATGTTAAGATACAGGTCAGTATTTTACAGGGATGAGCATGAAGGCCATATGCAAGAAAAATCATAGGCTAGGTGATAATGACTAATATGACGACTCCAAATACAGGGGACCATATTCATCTGGGTTAGGCCAACCCCTTTCCAGTGGTGACATTGCGAGTGAAAATTTTTCTTGGTACTTCACAGACCTTTGAGGTAATCAGAAAATTTTTCACAAGTATTGCCACCATTGGTGGTAATCATTTCATTATCAAGAAAACTTTAAATGTCATGACTTTGGTCCATTGCATATGCCAACCGCATAATCTGTTAAAAGTGAATATCTTAAATTATAATGTTATGCAATGATAGAAATTACTGTAACTTTATTATTTCCACAAGGCATGGAATGACCAAGGTCCAGGGCCAATCAGTGAGCCTGTGGAGATATTTACAGCAGAAGACATGCCTCAAGTACAACCCACAGAGGTATCGGCCTTTGCTCACAATGCCACCTCACTCAATGTCACCTGGCAACCAATTAATCCAACCAGAGAAAACATCCGTGGCAAGCTTATTGGATACAGGGTAAGTGGGATAATTTTAACACTTTTCAAACAATTTATTCATACCAGGAATCATTTAAATGATATATTGGACCTTTGCATGCAACACACACGTAATGAGCATCCCTTCTGAAATGTAAGCCACAGTTTAACAGCTATATATTTCATCATCAATACCCCACTTCCTTATTTACAAAGGGTGGCTCTAGTGCCAGTGCAGGATAATGCAGACAGTGGGATAATTGTTAGAGAACGGGATTCCCCAACCCTCATTCCCCCCATGTATCATAGGGGATACACGGCTGACTGCACCATCGCTAGATTGGTGGGCAATGGGGACGCCACTTCCCTACGAATCTCTCATCACCTCTCTCCCATCCCACCGTGGATTTGAGGAGTCAGTGCTGTCAATGTCCAATTGCACTTTCTTTTTAGGGGATTACGCTGCAGATATTAGCTGCCCAAGATTGAGCATTAACCCTCTAATCACGGGCCTTTTTTTTGCAAATCGTAAATAAACACTCGACCCACATGAATAAATATTACATGATATTGAAGTACAAATCTTTAGCTGTCTCCTGATGTACTTGTGAAGACTAAATGGACATCTGTAGGATGGGTAGCCAGCTCAGAATGACCACAACTCAAAGCACATTTTTACACTCTCCTGACAATCCTGAGTACAATGTCATGCTCGGATTTCGTCATAAAATGTGTCAGATTCACATTTTTCAACCCAACACTAAGAATATATAACATCATTGTCGTTTTTCCTGAAAATACATCCTCACACGCTTAGAGATATTGCTACACTAGCTGGACAAGACTGGTGTGACTCGTAGGAGCTCCCAAACACACTCACCCTCAGTTGTGAGCCTAATCAAGTTTGTCAGGGGGCGCGCAAATTTGAAAACTGCAGTTGACTTGTCGTCACCCGCGGTTTAAGGGTTAACAGGACTGTGATGTCCTTAGATGTTCTGGGCCGCACGCACGCTACACTGAAGGGAGCAGCATGTTTTCCCCCTCCAAAATAAGTTAATCCATTGAAAGCCCTTCTTGATAGGATTTCACATGAATGAGGAATTCCCTATAAGCACAAGTCAAAATCTTGCGTTAAGTCTCTACCCTTTGTACACTTCGCCCGTTTCTAATACCGATTGAATGATGTAGTGAGGACTATGAACTGGTTATCTTGGATCACGGAGTAAAAGGGGGTTAACCTTGTCCGTTACTGGAAAATTGACGTGACCTCGGGGATAAATTGAAGTTAATACTATATTCTACAAACAAAAATAGTATAGTAATTCAAAACTCATGTTAGACGTAAGGACAATGTTCATTGAGAAGTTGTTTACTCTTTAAGTATGAGTGTAGTGAGATCAGTGGGAGTTAACGGCACAAGTAATTTTGTTCAGGTTTCACCAATGGTCCTTGAATTTTTACTCATACAGTACACACGTATTTTCTGAGTTTGTGTTAAATATTTTTTTAAATAAACATCCGCTGACTGACTGAATAACTGACCATCACTGATGCCATGAGCCCTTATTGCCTCACCATGATCTGGACAGGGTACTTGTGTGTTGGGTGGAAACACCATAGTGCCACCTAGTGCGAACAAAATTTTCAAGTAACGGACTTTATGTCCGGTGCGTAACAATTGTCCGGTAGCAAAATATGTCTGTTAAATCCGAAATTCGTTAAATCAAGGGTCGAGCGTATATATATTTATATATTCATATATACAGTATATTTATATATATGTCATTCCTATATGAGGCAAGATGTGAATGTCCTTTAGAAATTTGTATCAGAGACATCTTTATCTCAAGGCCATAGATTGGTTGGTGCAGCAATACCACAAATACCTTGTTTCCAAATACAATAATTGAGAAATTGTGCCAACATTGTGGGGAGTGGTTGTGGCCTTGTATAACTTCATTTGGGCTGTGTCCTAGTCAGTTGATTTATTTCTATCTTTTATCTAACTTTTTTCCTCCCTCACCCAATACATTGCCATATAATTTGTTCCACCCACCATCATCCCAAACAGTTTTATTTATTGTCTCGCACTCTCCCTTCTCACTCCAGATCAAGTACTGGCGGCGTCAAAACAAGGAGACAGACCACATCATCAAACTACAGCGCGGAATCGAACCCCACGGTCTCATTGTTGGCCTGGTTCCTAACACCTTCTATTGGGTGAGGGTCATGGCATACAATCAAGCGGGTTCAGGGCCGGAAAGTGAAAGGTTCCTTGGTAAGTGGTCATTGCTGTTGTGTTCATTTCAATGCTAAACAAAAGCAAACACCAGAGAAGTTTTATGGTGACTTAGCTTGTCACAAACATGCTTGCTACTTTTCTGTTATACTTTTTTCTACCGTAATCATTTGATGCTCAATAATAGAAGTATGTGTCCTCATTTGGCTGGTTCTCATTACCGTACCTGAAAATATGTGGCATCCTGTGTTATAACACAAGATTTGTTCCAACATTCTCACATAAACATGTAGTTCATTATATAACGTTTACAATTTATAGACAAAGTTTATTGCCATCATTAGGTATTATATGAATAAGTTTCATGCAGTCCTGGATTATAGACATAATATTGTAATGCTTGTGTCCCACTGTGAATCCAAGACGTAGTTAAACTATATGACTTACGATTCCTGCATCCCAAACAGAGAGGACATGGCGCTTCCCTCCACTGATGCCCCCCAATGCTGTCAAGGTGTACCCCATTGACCCTAGCACCATCAGGGTCACATGGCGAGGTGTTACGCCCACACCAGAAGAAGAACCGCTCATTGGATACAAGGTCAGTCACATCTTCATCAAGACCTCATTTACTTTCTTTATTTGGGATGAGGAAATTAAAATCCAGATGAAGATAAAACAAAATACAGTGAAAGCCCTTTTATCCGACACCAGTGGGACCGAGCACGTTCCGGATACGAGAAATTTCCGGATACAAGAAAATGTACTTTAAAATTACATCATTCTACATTCATTCACTTTATTCTTAAGTACATTTAACACTAATACCATATCTTATAATCTTATACCAATCTAACACTTACATCTACAAATGTATGTATCAATTATCCGTCATCGTGCAATCCGTCATGCGATATATCCGGCGCACGAAATCCTTATCTCCAATCAGGTCCGTATGTGTACATTAAAAAAATCGGCAAAATTCAATAGTCTACCATACACCAGCCACTTCTCCATACTCTGTATAACTTAGGGAAGATAAAGAAAATGGAGGTGCAGTATTACAAATTTAGAGCACTAACTAGAGAATTTTTTTTTTTTTTTTTTCAAGTGATATTTTCCATGCTAAGAAAAACCCACTTTTTATAGACAGAAAGAATTTAATATGGACGTTTCAGAGGCAACTACCTCCCTCTTCAGCAGTACAGAGATGAATGAAACATGAAAGGAAAATAAGTAGCTGACAGGGGGAGGGAGGTACAGGGTGTGTTCTGATGACAAACAGACTTCACCTCACCTCACCCAAGGTCAGGTCAGGCCGGTGGGGTGAGGTGAGGTGAGGTCTGACACTCTGACTCTGCTCTACGAGTGGTGGGAATGATGCGCTGTACCTCTGACGGCGGCGGGAGCAACTACAACCCCGCGCGGGAATTTTGTATTTAATTTTTTTACGTACGTCTTTCTTTTTGGTTATATTTATTTTTTTATGAAAAAAATGCCGGATACGGGAAGTTACCGGTTAACCGAATGCCGGATAAAAGGGCTTTCACTGTACTGTACTAGACCAGATGGGAGTGATGAATGCTTCTAAGAAGAGAAGGTTGGATGTGTTGAACACGATGAACCTCAGTCATATTCATACACATCTGTATCCACTATACAAAATTCAGTTTCTAATCCCCTCACCTTCAAAGTCACATAATATTGTATAAATATCTTCACACCAGGGGCAGTAGTGATCTACACGTGCATGATTTGACTGTGATTCGTTTTGGTGTCTCAAATAATATGCTTCACCTACTTCTGACTTCCTTTCCTTACCTAAAACTCCAAACTTTGCACAAATATATTGCAGATCAAGGTATGGGAAGCAGACCAGGATTTCACTCGTGCCAACGACACTTTTGTTTACATCGGCTCACCCCTTGAAGCTTACATCACTGACCTGTCGCCAGGCAAGACCTACATGCTTCGTGTCCTTGCCTTCTCCAGGGGTGGTGATGGGAAGAAGTCCTCGCCTCCTTGGAAGTTTCAGTTGGGTGAGTAAGGATGGATGGAAGAGAAATTAGAAACTTGACATAGGTTTTACCAATAAAAAAAAGATTATACACTCAACCCTCTGTTATCATGCGTTTTGTTATCGCGTTTCACCGTTATCACGCACACTAAAAAAGAAAAAAAAAAAAAACTTTCTGTTATCACGCCATTGGCGTGACGTCAGAGGCGTCAGTGTGCTCTCATTGGCTGCTAGTTCTGACGTCACCTCCTCCCCAGACTATCCAGCACCATCACCCTTAAGCCCCGTCCACACTGAGCCACACGTTGCGTAACGTGTTTAGGCGATTCCCGCCATGACCTTCACCCCTCACCCGTGGGCATTTCACGTTGTGCAACACCACTCGCCAGGGGTGGTTGGGAGTTGGGGGTGAATACACACACACACACACACACACACACACACAAATATGAATACAAAGATCTTCTAGATCTAGCCGATCTTCATCCTTTTGTTTCTTTATAAGGTAGCGTGTCATAAGGGCTTCATGACGGTCATTAACCTTTCTTTTTTTTTAGCTCATCCACTATGAGGCGAGATAAAAGTGGTTTTCAACCATGCCTGATACACGCCACTGAAATATCATTCCAGTGTGACGAATATTGAAGTTACCTAAATTAATTCACAGTGTGAGTAGCAACAGCTGTATGTGAGGCAGAGATTGGTGACAAGGCTCAGGGAGGGGGAGGTGGTGGGTGAAGTGGTGGGGTTGCCAAATTCTTCCGCTTCACTTTCACTCGTTACAGTCGCTTCAATTTTCTTCAGTTCCACCTGTGAATCAGTTCTCTGTTCATTTTATCATTAAGTTGCTTGTAAAATAGAAGTTCCAACCACGATGCGTCAGTACAAACCCGTGAGGTGCGTGTACTTTATCACGAGACAAGATTTTGGGTAAACATTAAATAGCACCGTGGGATTGAAATGCATGAGATGTGCGAAACTTTATTGTACACACACACACACAATAATACTCTCACACGAACAAAAGTCTAACCACACACATACACAATAATACACATACGCACACTCGCTGGCTGGAGGGGGTGGCGGTGAGGCCCGCAGTGTGGACATGACCCGAAGCCTATCATTGTATAATTTATGGTAAATATGAATGCTTTTTCATTTATATTATACATATGTTTTTTCATGTTTACAGCATTATCTGGGTGAAAAGGGGTAAGAATATGGTTAAAATAGTGTTTGTAAGAGCGAAAAGTAAGGCGCTTGGAATAAATTTATTTTTCCCCATAAGTTATTAAGTTTCGTTATCACATTTCTCGTTATGGTGCACCAATTAGGCGCGATAACGTAGGGTTGAGCGTATACATATATATATGTATGAAATATGGTTTTACAATAATCAAAACAAGTATGCAAATAATGGTGAACACTAGTGATTCCCTGACCTTCACCCTTAAGTCACAAATTTTCAAGTTAATACTGGTACAGTATTTCCGTTCAACTAAAAAGACAGAACTACCATAAATAGGATAATCACATTTGAGTTAATTTAGTACTGTTGCCTGACGAAGTTCGTCAAGCCAGGACTTTTTTTTTTTTTTTCCTAGTCACATGAAAGATAAGTAACATAATGTTGGCTCACTTATATGGATGATGATAGTATTGCAAATATTGAACATAGCATTCGACATTTCATAGTTTACATTATTACAAAATCTGTGGCCCTACACTCAACCCTGTCAGGTCTTAACGAACTTTGTCAGGCAACTGTACTGGAGTGTATAGCATTAAATCTTGCATTGTTTGTACCATTCACAATGTACAATCCTACTCTAGATCTTGCTGGAGAAGGAATTTATGGTTTAGGTACAAGGAGGCACAACTTTTCACTTCCTTTACAATTACACCCTGAATGATAAAGCGTTAATGCTTGCATTGATGTTGCAGGTGACACGGACGTTCTTCGTGGAGAAGCACCTGCCCCAACCCCAAATTACTACTTCAGTACCAGCCTTACCATTGCCTTCTTCACTGCATTCTTTACACCAGTTATACGTTCCCGCCTTCTTCATCACCTTTGACAACTTTCAACAGGATTAGCCTAACTGACAGACTAAAGTACCGATGAGTAAAACAGTGCCTCTGAGCTCCATAAATGGAGTATTTTATATATATTGACAAAATATTTTAACTGCTACTGTACATGGATAATTTATCTGTCAGGTCTCCCACTTTTAGATTCTTACGTTTTGTGGTCCACATTAACGTATGAGACCAATGGATTGTCCGTAACAGAAACTTGCCTGAACTTACCTCTGTGTTATTCCAGGCCAAAGCATTAAGTTTCCCACACCTCATTCCTTCCTATGAAACTAAACTATCAGGTTTTACCTTTAACCATATACCAGTAGCAAATTGTGACCAAATTGCATATAAAGAAGGCATACCTATATATATACTGTATATATTCAGAGACAGAAAAATAATCAGTGTACTAGCAAAAATGTTAGAAATTGTACCAGTCAAAGGTGACCAAACTTTTGCACACATGGTAAAAAAAACTATCAGTACATTTCTCATGTGAAACATTTTGACACATCAGACGATGGATACAGAAAAATAGTTTGTTTATTCTCGGGGCATCATAAGTAGTGCCAATCATTTATAGAACCATTATACCCCTCCTGCTCGATAATTTGTTTTTATTGTGTGTACATGGTGGGTACTTGCAAAGAACTTTTTATAATTATAGGCAGATCTGATGTTCACTGATGCCAAAAGTCATCAAATATTATCAGAACAGTTTAAGGAAGCATTTAGCACATTAAAGTAATGTTCAAGGAAGGGAACACTTATAAGACAGGAATAAATTTTCACAGAACAGGTTCCTATACAGTATGTGGCATATATACTTAATGCATTAATATAGTAGAGATTCCAAGTACAATAACTGTATCTGCACCTTGATACATTTATAAATCCCATCCATAACAGTTCGTCCACTAATAGCACTGTTTTCTAAGTAACTCCAATACAGGCCAGTGTGCTTTCGAAATAGCCATCATCGTAATTATTGTATAGTAGGGGATATCAGTTAAATCTCAAAATTAAACAGATAAAAATTATTATTTTTACAATGAGAACTGGCGCCAAGCCCAGAGGGATAATTGACACTAATGCAAACGTGGGAATGGTGGAAAGAAGTAAAGCTACCCATAATTAACCTGATCTGGCAGGCATTTGGATGTTTATCCCTTGTAAAAGTGATCCTACATTATAGTAATGTAAGCAGAGCATCAAAATTCATGCATTTTTAAATTAACGACATAACTTTCTGTTGCTTATTGTACTGGTTTTCTTTTCTCAGTAATTCAACCTGAATCAATCCATAGAATTTAACTATACAGTATTTGTGGGGTAATGGTTACAACACATAACTGATTATATATTTTATTATTTTGATGCTGACCAAAGAATAATGACAATTTTCCTCAAAAATTACTACGTGCAAGGGATTATTGTCTATGATTTTCACAACAGGGTTTTCATTACTGAAAGTTTTCACATTTTGACGTGAGTACAGTCATTTGAGTACAGTACGCTATTTGCTTTTTTGTTACTTTAAAATAATATTCATTGGCTTTCATTCAATTTTATCCATGTTTATAAATTCTGCCAAAACTGCATATCACTCAGCAGGTTGGATTTGTTTTAGCAGCATAATATCTCGGAAGAAATATTTTTTTTAATGCATACTGGTAATCAATTTTTTCTTTTTCACTTTTTTTTTTTTTTTTTTTATCATGGAGTGGGTTCCCAGAAAAAAGTAGATCCAGAGGCACACATTCCATTCACCATTCCAGTTATTAATGTTAAACTCTGGTTGGGTTATAATATATAGTTTTAGTCCTCTGCAGTAATGTGGTTGTGAAAAGTCAGAATTTCCCCATAGATATTTCAGTAGTTAATCCATATAGTTCATGAAGGAGTAACTTTTAACAAAATGACTGTAAAGTTGGAACATATTGACAGTATGGTTTTACAGATCATAACAGAACAGTTGACTAGGAATTTAAATACAGTAAGCTCTTATTGAACAAAGATCCTGGAAATGAAGAAGCAGCTTACTGTGTTATATTTTATCATCATGATAATATATTATAGAACTATGTATATTTTGTGGTTAATGTCGGCTGCCAGTATGATATCTCTAACAGTAGGTTATCAAGTAAACATTGTTTCAGTTTTTGCTTATGTAATGTAACTTCACTTCTATAACAATTTTATTTTATGTTTACTAATACTGTTAAGCATACCTCTAAGTGCAAAATTCAGTTTGTAATAGTACTAAGCCCTGATGTTGTATTAGTCAGGCATTTGCAAACTATGTAATATATGAATATAATCAGGACACACAGTCGCTGAAAAGAAATTGATATTTATGCCATATCTTGTAAGACTGATAATATTATAACCTAATGACATGACACCTGTACAGTACTGACAGTATGGTGTATGATAATGGGTCATGGACAAATTTGCAGATACTGATTTTATTTTTATAATTTGTTTTAAATGGTAGTGTTCAAGCCCCCACAGTCCACCCAAATCAGAGAAAAAGTGTAGAATTTGGGAAATTCAAAAATTTTAAAAACAATTTAGTCTTGGAAGTAGTTTCCTCAGGGTTGGTTTATATATTGTAAAAATGGAGAAATTTGCACAATAACCAAAACTTTGGAAACCTGCAGCATCAAAAGTGAACATATTTGTGCTGGACATTTTATTGTCAAGTGTTTGTATACACATACATGTCAAGTTATCTGGTACATATCACAAAATTGGCAGGTCATTTGTTAATTATCATAATGAACTGACTGAATTAACTTTACATCCGTGAAACTTGAGATTTATATACCATATGTATAGATGTTATTTAGCTTATAGTATATTAAGGAATTTCCAATTTATCATAGAAGGCTCATTTATAAGCTAATTCAGTATCAAGTAATGTAAGGTAAAACATTCCTGCTATTACTACATATCAGGTCACATTCGGTAATACACTTCTCGTGCCTTTCATTACTTGCAACCAAGGTACTGTACTGTATTACAAGTAATTATTTTAGGTAACTGAACTATGATGCCAGATTTTACCGCTGAACTACTTTATGTCAGTGGTATATGCAAGTAGAATCTGTCTTATTGTGTTACCAGGTGTTTGCTTATTTCTAGCAAGGTAGGGATTATCAATTATCAGAAAGTTGAAGGTTGCTGATTCCTCCAAAATTAATTTAAAGGTATTGGTAGCTTACAGTAATATCACCCGGTATTAATGAAAATAACTTACTCAGATAAAATTATAATAATCCAAGAGTCATTGTACCTTGGCACTAATTTGTATGATAAAGCATTGGAAAGTCAGTATGTTACAAAAGTTGGAGTTAACAGAGTTAGAAAGAATTATAGAAATGAGTTTTAATCAAGCTGTGCAATCTACTAAGGTTATAGGAAGGTGCTACCTCTCCCAGTAAGGTCTGAGTGCCTTGACAAGTCTTAAACCCAGATCATTGAGACAGATGAGAATAGTACCATTACACCAACTCAATACTGTACACTTATTCATGAGGAACAGGTTACTGAACATTCCAGTCATGAAGATTTTTGCAGCTATAATATATTTTTACTGCCAAATTAAAACTTTAAAGTGTTTATATTTCTCAAGTGATCTGCAGTATTCTTAAGTATTCATAATCTTGTTTATATAGTACTATGTTGCTTTAATTATAATGCCGTCCAAATATATCAAGTTAATATGTAATGATATGTATTTTTTTATAAATATACTGTATATGTAATTTTAACTTTTATAGTAAGCTGGTTTTGTGCATTGTTATAGTGGCAAACAGGACAGTTTTAACCTTTTGAGAGTCCTATGCAAAATGCTGTTTGTGTAGGGGGATTCCAAACCCTGTAAGGTGGTCTAGGGGCACATCTTTAACATTTAAATGTATCGGTACTAAACACACATTCCAATTTCTATAAAAAAAGACAATAATGGTGGCTTGGAGTCCCCTGATGGCTTCAAGGGTCCTTTCAAACCATATAATTTGCATATACTGTAATAGGTAATGACCCTGGTGGCAAAGTTGTTTATACAGGGTGTCTTACGTGTTGTGGCGGAGCCGCAGGGAAATGAAAGTTTATGCAATTCAAAGCTCATGAGACACCCTGTATATAATTTTTTTCTTGTTATGTAAGCTGTTCTTGAGTTTGGTTTAAAAACTTATTAAATAAATACAGTATACACTCAAGCCTCAATTCATGGGACTAGATGGGGAATCAACTTCTACTTGAAAATGTCTATTGTTTTATTACATTTTCAAATTAATTCTAGTTTCTGAATAAAGTTAAAAGTTCACACACTTCATTATCTTAATCTGGGAAGGTATTTTGCTGGCCAAAATAAGAGAAAATTAATGAAAAATATTCATAAGCACAACAGCACTTTGCTGCTAGCTTGGGAGGTCAACAGTGACCGACACACATACTGAACTTGATTTGGCAGGAACCTGGGTGGGAAACCGCACCACCCACCACGGATTGTTCTGCCACATAGCGGACAGATTTTTCAAGCAGCAAATAGTTTTAATGGTCTTGTCCGTGTGTCAGGGTGAATATAGTCCCTTAAATCAAGGGTTGAGTGTAATGTTAATTATTGTATAGTAGTTTTTATTATCCATTTTTACACATGATTATTCCACAGATATAATTCAAAGTGCAATTTTAACTTATGTAATTGTGAGAAGAAACTGTTCACTAGATCATGGTACTGCTAGGGAGCACATAAAATTTGGTGGTAATTGAATTCAGTTCAACTCAGTCTAGTTGTCAATCTCATTACATCAGTTAATTGGTCTTAACATCATTTTTTAATCTGTCTTTACTTTAGTCAATTTGATCTCTAAAGGTCCATTCACACATATCTATGCCGTGTCTGCTCAGTGTGTCAATGTCTGAAAAAAATATAATTACTTTGAAAGTGGCCGGGGTATTCACACACATCCGGCGCAGTACTGTGTTTTGACTCTCCGTGTCGGTGCCATATCAGTGCGGACAAATTGAATATCTTCGCCACTGATATTTTTTAGGTTTTCACGGACGTCGGAAGGTTGGACGAGTGTACTGAGCTGTGAACAAACAAGGATGACGAGCCAAAAATTGAAAAACCCAACTTTTTACAGAAGCTGGGTGATGGGGTGTGGCCAAAACAGAATATTTGCACAATAAATGGATGTTAAAATCAAACGAATCACATGAAAAACTATAGGTAAAACTATGTTTTGTCTGAAAATCTTGCACATGTGTAACAGTGAAAATTTACCAACAATAATTGAGGCGTCTATTTGCATAACGGGATAAACACCACCTCTGGTGAAATTGAGTTAGCACTGTCTTCCCCCCTAGTAAACATCTACAATTTACGTGGTGAAGTCCACATCCCCTTTTGGAGTTTCTAATAAGGCTAAAAAGGAAGTATAAATAGAGAGAGACTATAACCTTTTGTGCACAGATGTTAAACTTTAAACCCATTTTTCTCAAAACTTGAGTTGTGTCGCTTATCTCATGCAAATAGATGCCTCAATTGAGCTATGGTACCAGTACCACCCCATCGTATGCACCACAAAGGTTCTTGAATATGGCCCTTTATTTAATGAATATCTAAGACCTCAGTACAGAAATTCACCACAACAGTAACAGACCCACTTCTCTGCTGTATCCTTATAATTATAATGGAGCTTATTTTGACATATATTACGTAGTTACCTTTCTAACCTAATCAAAAACTGTCCTTCCTCAAATATATTCATGATTAAGATATACTTACGAATAGACATGTCTTACCAAATAAAAGGTAAAATTGGTATAAACATGCCAGCCATGTAAACAATCAACCCGCCGCAAATATGGCTGCAGTGTTGCCAGGTCTATTTGACAAAATTTCTCCAACTTCAACATCAGAATTTCCTTTTTACCTCAACTTCAACATCAGAATTTCCCTTTTTCACTCAACTTCAACATCAGAATTTCTCTTTTTCCCTCAACTTCAACATCAGTTTCCCTTTTTACTATTTACTTTTCCTTTCCCTGTTTACTATTGAACATTCACGATCTTTTTGGCATTTAGTCTGGTTTCACTGCTTATTACTCTTCAACAATCTTTATATAATATCCGTGTGGACTTCAGAATGCCCTAAAACAAGGAAATTTCCCTGTACCTGGCAATACTGCAGCCCTCATTATAAAGCCTAGGTTACACATACGCGAATAAGCTCCCGACTGCATCCCGATTAACAGAAATTTTGGAAAACAAGCTTATTCGGGTATGTGTAAGGGCGATTCGGGTGGTTCGCCAGCAGTTCGGGTTGCGCCACGAAAAGTTGGTGCCCCTCCCAACTTTTCATGCCGCAACCCGAATAAAAATAATTCGCAGGTTCACCGTAGGTACACCTGCAACTTGCCCCCGACATTCTTGTTCACCTCCGACAAGACAACCGTTGCAAAACCCCCCCCGACCTTGGGAAACACCGCGGATGCAACGCCAGTGAATGGCCGGTGTGTCCGGGATATACCGGCTATATAAACATTCATATACATTTTTTTAAATGTGCATACTTTTATGTCGGGGGTGGAACGGGGATAAGTCGCTGGTAAGTCGTAGAGGTGCCACCGGTTTACCTGCGGGAAAGTCGTGGAGCATCCCTGGGGATTTGTGACTGATGGTATGGACCACGTAGTGGTGGTTGGTGGAGGTAGTGGTGGTTGGGGGAGGTAGTGGTGGTGGTGATTGGGGATGGTAGTGGTGGTTGGGGGAGGTAGTGGTGGTGGTGATTGGGGATGGTAGTGGTGGTGGTGGTTGTTGGGGATGGTAGTGGTGGTTGGGGATAGTGAGTGTTGGGGGAGGTAGTGATAGTAATGAGAGAGACAGTATGCATGTGAGATAATGTGTGATATTTTTCTGTATATGAGAGAGAGAGTGTTAGTTTCCATTTAACTGATGTACTGTACCTAAAATGCCTAGCCATCCCCGACTGGAAGCAGGTGCATCGCCGAGCATGCCCAGGTACACCCGCGGCATCCTGCAGAAACACCGCCGGCAAAAAAAGGGTAAAATGACTGTTACAAATTAGTCGTCCCAGAGCCGCCGGGGAATCCCCGGTCTTCCCCCGATAATTCGTGGTATACCACAGATGAACCAGCGATGCACCCGCAGCTGCCAGTTCCCCGAATTTTGACATATCGCTTATTCGTGATGGTATCGGGACCTTATTCGCATATGTGTAAACTGGGCTTAATTAGCTTGTACTTGTCACTAATTTTTGTAATATATAAGTTTGAATAATAATTTGAGTTTATTTGATGAAAGGATTTGGATATAATTATATGTTTCCTCATATAAATATTTATATATATGACGCTTCCATACAAGTTTTTTAATAAAGATCTCTTATATCACCGAACTTTTACCATTTCTTTATTCAATTTTTATTTATTTATTTATTT
Organism: Petrolisthes cinctipes; assembly: GCA_033782935.1. Taxonomy (NCBI): domain Eukaryota; kingdom Metazoa; phylum Arthropoda; class Malacostraca; order Decapoda; family Porcellanidae; genus Petrolisthes; species Petrolisthes cinctipes. Next base: position 62,288 of record JAWQEG010002475.1, read on the forward strand.
TGGCATTTGTCTGAGTTAGCTTTACATGAAATTTTATCCTAACAAAAATTTTTAAGTTTTGTTGACACATTGACTTCCCTGGTTTTCATTTGCCTTATTCATTTTTCCATGGCCAATTCTATTCTATATTGTTTGATGTGCTATGCATTTTATCTGGTATTACAATTTCTAGTCCCTTTGCTGCTGCTGTGTGTGTGTGTGTGTGTTACATCACTGCCCCATGTTCTTTGAATCCTATGAAACTTTGGGCCATGTTTGATCAAGAACATTTGTGGTGTATACAATGGCATGGTACCGGTACGATGCCTCTGTTGTTTGTCTATGGAGTCATCGTACCGGCACCAAGCCATCTTATACACCACGGATGATTTTGAATACAGCTCTTTATTGGAGCTGCGTACAATTGTTGACCTGATAGCAGCAGTAGCATAAGTATCCTGTGAAATAAGTGTGTATTTTCATATTTAAAAAGGTATGTATTGCACAATTACCATTTAAAAGTACACACAAGAATAATACAATTAACTTTTTATTTATTTATTTTTTTAAACATATCTGTTTCTGTACAATATACATTATAAAACTCACTTATCTAAAAGCTCATTTCAAGAGATTTTGGGAGTGTCAAATTAGCAATGTGATAGGAATTAATGCTTGCAGTGCCTGGAGTGAATGATATTGGATGGAGATTAATTATTATGTGATATGAAAGGAGACTGTGTATGTGAAACTCTAATTTTAGCAAATCAGTATACTACAGGGGTACATGGAAAGGAGATGAATCAATGATGAATACCTGTCTTTACAATCAACTCAAATTTCTTCTGAATTGTTTTTTAACAAGAGTGTTACAGTATTTTTTAATAAATAACATAATTATCTTACTTCACTAATCTTGTCGTCAGCACTGAACCACAGCCTTCTTGGCAATCCAGCGACAGGGAAAACCCGAGACCGCAGGTACAGCAGAAATTTCCAATGATGTACCTGGAAAAAATATAGATTTCCTTCATTTCTCACCTTACATGCTTTGTATTATTATTATTATTATTATACAATATACAGTAGGCTAGTATTTAAAAACTAACACACTTTAAGATACTTCCTATACCCCAATACTGTAAATCTCTCCTCTTTTATTACAGGTTCACCTCCCTGCATCCCTGAACCTCAAACCACAGATAATGGATTATTGTATGTACTGTACTCTTCTATATATCTATTAATTACCTGATGTCTTAATCCCTCATGGGGTGTCCATTGTCTAGCGACCACCAAATTACATACGGAACTTGTCTCGGGTAAACTGATATTTAAATTAACCCTCTTTGGCACAAGGACACTCTATATGGCACCTGTCAAGTGCACAGGATACACCATATGGCACGGGTCATTTACCACCACTGATTTTTATTTACATTTGTGTCTTAAGTAACTTAAGGTGTTTAAAGTCTACATTTCACCTGTGCCCATACTGGGCCTGACCCATCCGTGTCTCCCACTCCTCCACCCACATCAGCTCACATAATTTTACCCACACTCTCCCACTCGGCCTGTTTTCACTGCCTATAATTTACATCACCACTGACTAGTCATCCTCCACAGGGTTAGAATAAAGATTGTTGTAGGATCTGGTCACTTTCTAGTGGATTTGACGAGATCTGCCCACATGGATTAAAAATCCACGTGAGGTATACTGCAACAGTTTTTTTTTTTTTTTTTTTTCCCCTGTCCCTACTGCTGTGTGGATTGCCAGCACACAGGGGGTGCACTTCCCTTTGCATGCAGCAGTGTATACTCCCTCATGGGAGGTGCGCGGCCCCGCTTGTAGCTCTTGTGGTAACGTGGACTTGGGCCCACAGTACTGGCTGTGGGATCAAAGACCTTCTCCCCAATCTCCCTGGTGGTCGGAGGCCCTCAGACTCCCTGGCCCAGTAAGCTTTGGTCCCATTTACTTGGAATGTGCTTCGGTAGCATAGGCATATAGGGCCAGCCCCTAGTTTATTTTAATTTGTTTTTTCACTGTGACCAGAGTGTACCAGGGGTCTGCGGGGCAGGAGGCCATTCTGCCCCGGGAGAACATCAACAACAACATCACCACCACTGAAGCCAGACTATACAATAATAAATTTCATCCTTGTCTCACCTGAAAGCTAAATGCCATAGGCTTGTACTTTTGCTATGGTATTCTAATTTTTTCTCTAAAATTAAGTTACAGAATTGTTGATAATTTAAACTAAGTGAAAAAACAGCCAGACTAAGCCCAATGCACATCCAATGGCTTACAACTTGAACAATAAAAAAACTACATGATTTTAAGTGTCACTGGAAAGCTAATGGTTCAAGGAAATTTTTTTTTTTCTCATCTTATTCACAAAACCCTTCGTGGTCTCATTTCCTACCCTCAGCCAAGGACTCCTGGAGATCAAACTGTGTGAGGGGAACAGAGTCAAGAGTGGTGTTGGAGCGGTGGAAGAAAACAGTCTCCCAGGTGTTGGGGGACACCATCCACAAGGCCAGTCCACATTCCTCACTAAACAATGCTAGAACATTGCCCCACCCTTCACGCGCTGGTCCGTTTGCCTCAAATGCCTGTTGGAAAGCACAAAATTTTAGTGGGATGGATGGGATTTATCCCATATGAATGATACAAGAAAACATGCTCAGACAAACAAGGTCACACATGCATGAGCTCTAAATGGCATTAAGTTGTTGAATTTCATATGGTGGTTAGGCCTTACTGGACAGTTTTTATTTCATATCTGAATAAACTGGGACTCAATAGAGTAACTTATTAAGTCTGCCCAGGGGGGCTGACTTTATTCTCTGTGAATATTTGCTATCCCCCACAGAGCTAGAATAATGATTGTTGTAGGATCTGGTCACTTTCTAGTGGATTTGACGAGATCTACCCACACAGATTAAAAATCCACGTGAGGTGTACTGCAATCGGAGGCCCTTTATTTATTTTTTTTTATTTTTTTTTTTCACTGCTGTGTGGACCGCCAGCACACGGGGGTGCATTATCCCTTTGCATGCAGCAGTGTAAACTCCCTCCCCCTTTATGGTCCCTTCAGGGCTGGTCTCATGGAAGGTGCGGCCCATTGTAGCTCTTGTGGAAACATGGACTTGGGCCCACAGCACTGGCTGTGGGATCAAAGTCCTTCCCCCCAGTCTCCCTGGCAGTCGGAGGCCCCCAGATTCCCTGGTCCAGTAAGCTCTGGTCCCATTTCCCTGGGATGTGCTTTGGTAGCCCAGGCATATAGGGCCAGCCCCTCCTTTATTTCAAGTTGTTTTTTCACTGCGACCAGTATACCAAGGGTCTGTGGGGCAGGAGGCCATTCTACCCCGGGAGAACGCCAACAACAATAACAACTTATTAAGTAATTAGCTATTTAGCCAAAGAACTATTCAAGGTATAGAATTCTTGACAGAACACTGACCACATTTCACAAGACTATAGTCCATTCCAATAGGAGAATTGGCTCTGATTTTTTAAAACACATCAGTAGAGGTGGCACTCCTGCTACTGTTCGGAGGGTGTATGATTTGTTTACATTCTCACCAAGCACTCCTCCTTCAAAAAATGGACAGACATTCAGTTGTCTGCTTGAGCGAAACAAACCCAATGATAATTTGTTAATTTGCTGATTTATCTGCTCTACAATCAATATCATGCAAGTAAACATATCATATTGATAATGAGGAATGTGTTATAACCATTGAGGATCCTGTGTATTACAACCACAGTATTACAACACAGATATCCAAATAATGATACAGTCATTCATGTGAGACACACAGGTTTCAAAATATTGCATCATTGTTTTTTTTTCGCCTGAGCAAACAGCCGAATATCTGTCCAGTTTACAGCTCCCACTGTTACCAGATACAACACCAGCATGTTGGTGGATGAGGTGGCTTCGAGTCATCTGTACGCAACTGATCACAATACATACTGATACACTAAAGGTGTAGGAACCATAACCAAATACTGTAGTCACAAATAAACAAAAAAATTAAAGAACTGAAACACTAATTTGTCAACACATTTGATCACAAAACAAACACCAGCAAACTCTACAAAACCCTAAACAGCATCACAATGTCCAACAGCAACACTACACAATCACATGCAGCCATCATAACAACAGACACTATACCCTCAAATAAACAACAAGCAAACATTCTCATCCAGCATTTCTCTCATGTCACCCACCTTCACCCTCACCCTGAAGACCGACGAGTTATCAGATGTAAGAGACTTTTCCCCACCAATCACAAATCGTCAGACGAAACACATCAACCACAACCTCAAGCACTAAACTGCCTGTGGCCCTGACATCATTAGTAACATACACCTTAGACACCTTGGACCACAAGGCATACAAGCACTTACTAACATAGCAAACTACAGCTACTCACACAACACAATACCCAACATCTGAAAGCATGGTAAAATCATCACTGTCCCCAAACTAAACAAAGATCCCACACTGCTCCATCAGTCTCCTTCGCACCCCCTCCAAAGTAACTGAGTGCCTCATCATAAGTCTAATCTCACCACACACTCCCCTTGCATCCTCACAACATGGCTTCAGATCACTAAACTCAACAAACACTCTTCTCACTGACCTGAACAAGTAAGATGATAACTGTCCAACAAATTTCATGAATAAGAATAAGCCATCGTTCACAATGCCCTGTAGACTGGACTGGAAATTATGGCCGTTGACTATGCAAAAATAAACCGAAACTCATGCCCAACCTTATACCCTTGTCTCTCTGACAAGCCTGGAGGGAGACCTAGACCAGGGAATTCATCTACTCCTGGTACATCCCCACGTCCAATATCTCCAGCATTACTAGCACTGTCGTCTGCCGTCACATCATCAGCAGTCACAGCTGCTCCTGCCGTCAATGAAACACTTGTCCCCACACCTGCAAAAACATTCTTCTTTAAAACATATAATGAAATCATAGTAGTACAAATTTATAAACTTATATACAGGGTACATTTCTGTATCCTCTCAAGGTTACAATAATTAACACCTGCAATGACATAATAAGTTCTTCCATTCTTCCTATCTTTATGTACAATACAGTATATCAAACCACATCTGCTGCTGTCCCAGTCACTAATCTCTTTACTTCTTCAAAGAAATAATATACTTCTAATCTCTCTCTTTATTTACTTCCAACTCCACCCTCATCTCCCACAGCACTTCAACTACCCTTCTCATATTCCTCCATGCAATTTGAATCATTAAGTCTCTTACTTGCCACTTCTCTTCCGTTCTTCATCCCTCCATTCATCCTGCCAAACTTCTACTTAGCTTGGACTGTTATTCTTACCAAGATCATGAACTGGAACATCTCCCTTATGTTATTATCTACAGTTAAACAGCATTACAATGCACACTCCTGCCCAGGGGGGCTGACTTTATTCTGTGAATATTAGCCATTCCCCACAGGGCTAGAATAAAGATTGTTGTAGGATCTGGTCACTTTCTAATTGATTTGATGAGATCTGCCCACATGGATTAAAAATCCACGTGAGGTATACCGCCAGCACACGGGGGTGCATTTCCCTTTGCATGCAGCAGTGTAAACTCCCTCCCCCTTATGGTCCCTTCATGGCTGGACTCATGGAAGTGCAGCCCCACTTGTAGCTCTTGTGGTAACATGGATTTGGGCCCATCAAAGACCATCCCCCCAATCTCCCTGGCGGTCTGAGGCCCTCAGATTCCCTGGTCCAGTAAGCTCTGGTCCCATTTCCCTGGGATGTGCTTCGGTAGCCGAGGCATAAAGGGCCAGCCCCTCCTTTATTTTAATTTGTTTTTTCACTGCGACCAGAGGGTACCAGGGGTCTGTGGGGCAGGAGGCCATTCTGCCCTGGGAGAACATCAACAACAACAACAAAGCACACTTACCTAGTGGTTTTTTTCCTTTCCAAACAACAGTAGCGAACCAATTACAGTGGTAGTTTTCAGAAGTTGGTGAACACATCTCTGCATCAAACTGGAGGGGATTATTCTCACTTAAAAACTCACGCAGACTGCGCTTTGGACGTTTTCCAAACAAAAACACTTTTGATCGCATGAAGAACACTCTCTGTTCCTGAAAATGGAAAGTGAAATATGTACAGCAGTACCAATTGTGGAGTGATACGACTATATGGCATTAACAATTTTCAATCGGGGACAGGTTTGAATCCCGGTTCCTGTGAAGTTACTTCTTCAACAAAGAATTATGATACAGAAATGGCAATTTCATCTTTTTTTTCCCCCTTTGACAGGGCTGGTATTTCAAATGGGGTGGTCATGAACGAACTGCCTCCAACTGACCTGTTCTCCACCAACACTTATTCCTCTTTGCTTTGAATTACATCTAGAAGAGAAGTAACCAAGTGGATAGCCAGCTACACTTGTAACTTTAGAGGATAGAAGATCAAATCCACTCAAGAGAGATGTTGAGAATATACATTTTTCCAAATTGTATTGCAAGCACTAATTTTAAGACCACCAAACACTGTAAAACAACCTCATCATTATTTTGACAGCCTCAATTAGGTACAGTGTTCACTACTTAGAATGTGTTAGCCTTCATCCCCGTGAGGTTTAATATTTTGTCAAGACTAATGCCCGGTTCACATTAGCCCGTTTGTACGGATCCTACATCCGTCAATGACGTCACAAACGGCCGTGTATGCTTCCGTCCAGTGTGAACTGGGGCTCGTCTACCATCCCAGGCAAGACATATAACGGATCCAGCAAAGATGAACTCAAGTCATCTTTTACGGAAGGACGGCGACGGTGGTGTTCGTGTATAGCCTAATGTTGTTGACTTTTCATCATATCATGAAAAATGAAATTGAAGTATTTGTGCACATATAAAGGTGTAAATTTATTCAAATATTATAATTATTAGACTGTATTTGTTAAATGTACATCAATTTATGTGAGGATAAAAATGTTGTTCATTGGTACTGAAAGCACGGCACCACCGCATAGCCTAGTTGTAAACAAAACACACACGTGTGTATTTGGAGCAGGCAAGCCACAGTAGTAATGGTTTAATTTCACTTTTTTTCCTGTTCATGGACAACTCCTTTTACATTCATTTACATTTGACATTGATACAAGCATTGCTCTGTTTGTATGGAGCCTTTTGGGGGTAAAACAACATCTAAATATACTGGCAGCCTATCAAAAATAATTTCAACATATAAAAACAGAGAATAATAATACCTTAACACCTAAAATAATATTAGTACTTAGATACCCAGGTTAGGTTCGTTTGGTTATTTTGGTTTATACAGTTCACCAACCCACGCTGGATTCTATGAGTTTATGTTGTAACTTCTAATAGATAACAATGCAAGAGTCAACTATAGTCTTTTTGAAATATACTAAGCGCTGAGGCGTTGGCCACTTCCGAGATTTACCTGACTGCTACGTTGCCAAATCTCGTCTGGACAATTATGGGATTAGATCGTCATTAAAAATGACAGCCAGCCCTCACTATAACCCACCGCCTGTTCTCTCTCTCTCTCTCTCTCTCTCTCTCTCTCTCTCTCTCTCTCTCTCTCATCTGTTGCCTATATATCGCTTGCCGTTTACAACAAAACATAAAAGTAAATGTTTCCTTTTCTGTTGACACATTATGTTGTATTATAAATGCGACACTTTTCTGAGGATATAACATAATTTTTCGTTTGTTTCGACTCTTTTTCCTCAACACCACTGCTGGTGATGGTGCAATGATAGGTCCTCTATTTGCTTTCTCTTCTAAAAGGTACTTATTTACATTATAAATAAGTTCCGACTATGTAAAACATGATAGCGAGTAGCAGATGTGTGCTCCATCTTGAATGGTAGCCAGATTAAAAGTGATGGTAGTGACCTGAGTTGACAGGTGGAGCTTATACACTTAACCCTAAGTACACTCACCCTTGGTGTACTGGCAACATTGGAAGAATATTCTGTCCAGTGTTGTGATACATATATGTATTATCATTGTTAATATGAGAAGTAAATGATACTTTCATATACCTACATGGCCTTAGTAGTGAAGTAAATTTATACATATTAATTTTGATTAATTTGGCATCAGTAAATAGCTGATATGAGGGAGTGAGTGAAGTGTATTGGACTGATTTGGCAACATTGCGGGAGGGAAAAACCTCCCAACAGCCAACGCCTCAGCGCTCAGTATATTTTGAAAACACTATAGGATATCATACCTTTCTAAGCCTACAGTATATTGATTCATGCCATAACTACAACTTCATGCTGTGCCTTTACATGAATTTGCAAGAAGCTTGAGGGAGGATAGCGGACATTTCTTCCATATTATTAACCAACTGGGCATCATTGAGCATGTTTTAGTTTATGATATCTATTATGATAGGTGGATTTAAGCCATATGCAACCTTGGAGCAAATGGCACTTTTGTGGAGCAGTTTCGTATGAAAAATAGAAGTCACGCTTGCTTTTTGTTGTAAACAAACGACTCCGTGATGCAAATCAAAACAGACGGATCTTATCTCCTCTGTAGCCCTACCTCCGTACGGTTTGTGACGTCATCAACGGATGTCGGATCCGTACAAACGGGTTAATGTGAACTGGGCATTACTGCACTCCTTCCTCAATTTACACAAAGAAGCTCTTTATGCCAATCTTGTTGCATACTTCCCCCAACTACAGTATTCTCACTCATTCTTTCCTTTCACCCAAACCATTATAATCTACCTACATTCATAAACCAATACCAATTACTGTAGTACATGTGTTATTTGTATGTTCATGCCCTTCTAAGCATATACAATATGCACTGTTTTCATTCTCTTAAGATGAAATTTTCAAAGTCAGTTATTGTCAATCTTCACTAGGAAGGCTACAAACTACATTTTGTAAAAATACTTTAAATAAATAATTCCAGCAAGGTAGACTGTACAGTAATTAGTATACAAGAAAAATGAAATGAAATGCAGATACTGGCACTAAAGTCTCTAACCTCATTACAGAAGTTGAACACTATGACTCCCTTCCCTGGTTCAACTTCAGAGATGTGTCCATACTGGTTGGCAACTCGAGAAGTATATGGCTTGTTGCCCTGACTTGGATCTTCCAGAACTTCTTTGGAGGCCCGTGCTGCATACCACTGGCAGTTGTCAAATGACTCCTGGAAAAAATTTGGTATTTTATGCCTAATATGTACAGCCATCAATAAACGAGCTGTCATCTGCCAAAACATAAACCATATGTGATACGATACTGTACAGTAGGTTTCACAAGCATGTGAACTGAAGCACTGGATAAGGTTGCTAGTATGCCCGCTGGATATCGAAATATGTATGATGAATGCGTTTGTTCAATGATCGTCCTTTACATAATCCTTCCCAAAGTATTTGGTAAGTCAACATCTCTATTGTTGGTGAGTGTATAGTTAATTCTCTGACAACCTGAGTCATATCATACACACACCTCAATTCCCTCATCAACTTCTGTTTCGTCCATCCATACTCACTCAACAACATTGTATATTCATAAACAGTAGCACTTACAATTTTAATAATTCCCTCTCTTTTGTTTTATCATTCATATCTCTCACACTCAATGCAGCCACATTAACATGTTCCATTTTTTCCTCAATTCACTAACAAATTATCTATTTGTCTCCAACACATTTTTTGCGCGGTAATAGTATATCTTGTGTTCCATAGGTGTGTGACCTAGCCCATTACCTCAAACCATGTAGTTAACCCTTATGACACTCACAGAAACAGAGGTGGAAATATTTACTCCAGGAATAAATATATTTTGTACACATAAAATATAGTTCAGTACTGTACTGATACAGTATTAAAAATATATAAGTATAAAGATTATTGATACTACACTACTCTGAAAATTCACTGTTCACCAATCTTACACTTACTCATTGGTTCCATAAACTTTATATGGAGTTATCATAGCAGTCAATGTCATTGCCTAATTCATGAATCTTCCTGCATATAATAGTTCAAGATACTGTAGTAGGTCCTCACCCTACTGCCTTACCTTGTCATATGTGTGGCAATCAATATTCACCCGGTCACCAATATTCAACTTTCCTTGGAATGAGTCAGTCCTCTCCAACATTTTGCCCTGGAAATAGACATGCAACAGCAACAACAAAATTTATACAACTCAAAGTATACTACAACTCTAGTATTAGTATTAGCCATTATTGCACCATATTCATAAAACATTCTTGAATACCTATAGACAAAAATTAAGCAAGGGATTCCTGAAATAGTCAAGTTCCTAACTTAAACAACTTTTCCAGTGATCATTAGCTGTTAGGATTTCCCACTAATATAGCAAATGAAATATAGGTACAACATAAAACCCTGCTATCTGAGAGTTTCTGTTATATGGTTCTTGAAAGAAAGAGAAAAGGGGAAAAATGAAGGGAGTGAATGTAAGAATGATTTGGCTATACAGTAATATACTGGGCTCAGGTCCTCATAAGGCTAGAGGTCGGATATTGACATTGCAACAGGAAAAGAGAGGAGAGTGTGATGACAGTAAATACAAACGAAGAGACAGAAAAGAAAGGACAGCTGAAGTGTCGAAAGGGACCGAGTCGAGACCAAAGGGGCGTCAAAATCCTTCAAGTATCAGCCACATCTCTAATGGTAATAATCTACCGTATACCCTCTACACCCAAAGATACTGAATACAGACCTGATGGACGAAACATTTGACCCAGAGGAGGACACGTTGAGTCTGTCCACACAACTGAAAGGTAAGGATAGCCTTTCCTGGATAAATCACCTCCTCCACCATCCCAAGTTGGCTGAACAGGTACTTTTCTCCCATCTTTACTCACTGTGCCTATGAAAAAATAAACATAGATTAGCCTATTCATCAGTCTTAATAAACAAAGATATGCGTTGGTCTGTGAAATCGTGAAGTTGTACTGTACAGGCTAAAGATTCCTTCAAACTATCTCAGGAAACAAATCACTGAGCTATCAACCTTCTTGCCCAGGTTAGGTCCCGGTAGTATTTTTACGTTTTGTATTAGCGTTCAGCACAGCCTGCACCAAAAGGCAAAGTTGAAAAATGATTCTTGGGTTGTACTGATAAAACTAACCATAGGACATTATTTCAAATAGTCTCATTGTCTTTCCCGACACATTTTAATTGAAAGAGGATAACCTAACCTAACTTAACCTAGCTGTTGGACCGGGCGGTGCCGAACGTTCATACAGTTTGTAATAATGTGTACCGGTAGTCTGCCTCAGTTAGGTCTCAGTAGTCTGTCCCAATCCAGATTAGGTTAGGTTAGGTTAGGTCCCAGTTGTCTGTCCCGGTCAAGATTAGATTAGGTTAAGTTAGGTATAGTCAGACTAACCCTTAGAACATAGGCCTACTGTATAAATATTAACTATGTAAATGTTTTATTAATCGTTTTACTCCACAGACTACCAGCCTCTGGGGGCAAATATGGGTTGGGTGTGTAGGAATCAAACATAGGGCCGTATACAAGAACATCGGTGGTGTTGATGACAGCGGTGGTAACTGTACAATGGTTCTGTTGTTTGTCTATGGAGCCATTGTTCGTACCGGTAACACGCCATCGTTAACACCACGGTTATTCTTGCATACGACCCATAGTCATCCTATTATTTACATATAAAAACCGGGAATGATGGATTACCCCCTCCCCCCCCCAAAAAAAAAAAGGAAAAATACACCATCACCTATTTATTTAGGCATAAAATCAGGGAATGATGGATTATCCCCCCCACCCCTAAAAAAAAGGAAAAAATGTGTTTCCCATTTCTGTGGCTCTTAAACTTTACCAAACTTTAAATTTTTACTCTCTCAATTTGATTACGATTATCTATTACTGAAAGATAATAATAATAATAATAATAATAATAATAATACAGTACTTAGGTATTTATCTAGACTCTTGCCACTTTGTAGCACTGTTGCCAGATCTGGCTAACGTTAGGTCCCAGTATTTTGCCCCGGTCAGGTCCTGGTTTTATCATGGTTAGTTCCCGGTAGTTTGCCCAGGTTAGGTTCCGGGAGTTTGCTGCGGTTTAAGTAAGGTTCAGTTAGGTTAGATCAGGCTAATTTCAAAATGCCCCGTTTGAATATATTCAAAATGGGGCATTTCCGAAAAAAATGCCTTAGAAGAAAAGTGTCTTAGAATTGCATAAATTAGTGGGTAAAGAAGGTAAAAACATTGGGTAAATTTACAGAAGTACTGAGTTCACTATATTGTATATTTAAGTATCATTACCCACTATTTTGGACCATTCTAAGACACTTTTCATCTACGGTGTTTCTCTCGGAGATGCCCCGTTTTACAAACATAATTTGGAAATTAGTCTCACCTAACCTGACCCGACCTAACTTAACCTAGACCACAGCAGACTACCAGGACCTAACCTGAGCAAACTACCGGGACCTAACCGGGGCAAACTACCGGGATATAACCGGTGTAAACTATCATAAAGTGACCGGGGCAAATTTCCAGGACCTAGCCAGATGGGGCAACACTGCGCAGCCCTAGCCAAGAACGCAGTACTTTTGTAATAATACCAAGCATTGTAATAGAAAACTGTAAGGTATTTATTGAAAGAATTACCGTTTTGCAGCAGTGTTGCCAGATCCGGTTGGGTCCCAGTCATTTATTGTACTTTATCACGATTATTTCCCAGTAGTTTGCCCAGGTTAGGTCCCGGTAGTCTGCTGTGATCTAGGTTAGGTTAGGTTAGGTTAGGTTAGGTTAGGTTAGGTTAGGTCAAGTCAGGTAAGGTCAGGCTAATTTCAAAATGCCCCATCTTGGAATTGGGGCATTTGCAGAGGAAATGCCATAGAAGAAAATAGACTTAGAATGGTCGGTAAATATGGAAAGAATTACCGTTATTGCATACGGTTTTTCTACCTTCATAACCCACTAATTTAGACCATTCTAAGACTATTTTCTTCTATGGCATTTCCTCCGCAAATGCCCCATTTCCAAGATAGGGCATATTCAATTGGGGCATTTTGAAATTAGCCTGACCTTACCTAACCTAACCTAGACCGCATCAGACCGGGACCTAACCTGGTCAAACTACCGGGACCTAACCTGGTCAAACTACCGGGACCTAACCTGGGCAAACTACCGGGAAATAATCGTGATAAAGTACAATAAATGACTGGGGCAAAATACTGGGACCCAGCCGGATCTGGCAACACTGCTGCAAAACGGTAATTCTTTCAATAAATACCGAATGGTCTATACAAGTGGGTAATGAAGGTAGAAAAACCGTATGCAATAACGCTAATTCTTTCAATATTTACCAACTGTAATAGAATTGATAATTACAGTTTTCTTAAGTAAATTCATGCGTTTATATATTGGACTCTTGGTAACTGAACTATTGTTGCCTAGGACCGTATGCAAGATTTTATGGTGTATACAATGGCGTGATATCAGTACGATGGCTTTGTTGTTTGTCTATGACTATGGGGCCGTAATACCAGTACCATGCCATCGTATACATCGTGAACGTTCTTGCATACCGCGGTTATTACCCCTAGAATCCCAGATGGAGATGGAACTAACGTAGCCTATTGCAATTGTAAATTTTAAAATTCAATGGACCATAAAAAAACAATCATGGTGTATACGATGGCGTGGTACCGGTACGATGGCTCTCTTGCTTGTCTATGGAGCCGTCGTACCAGTACTACACAATCGTCAACACCACGAATGTTCTTACATACCGGGGAAATATAATAGGCTACCTGCAGGAAACAAATGACCTTAGCTTATTTCTTAATAATTCACCACATTTGTATACTATATTCTACATAATTCCTAATAATTCTTATGGCATTTCGTACCTGTTAGCGCTGGGCCATTTATATATTTTTGTTTAAACTGATATTTTTCATTTAAAGTTGAACCGTTGTACTCTTAAAATAATATCTTTGTACAAGCTTATAAAATTATCTGGGGGAGTGGTCAGCATGCTCTCTGTTATTGTTGTTTTAACTTGTTTACAAAAATAAACTTTTAAATTTAGTTCAATTTCCTTGTTTGCCTCCTAAAAGACCAAAATTCCCTGTTTACTCTTGAAGGTGGTCATACATTTTTCCTAGGGTCGTTCGTGAAGGATCCGGACATCATCCGGTATTCCGGTTCTAACTTCTAAGCACGGTCGAGTAACACTCGAGTTATTAGTAACTAACTCGACCGTGGTTCTAAGAATCTAAAATAAGTGTTCTTGTACGTGAACGATTAGAGCCGGCTCTCTATAGCTTGAAAATTAAAAAACCCATGATATATGATTATTCACAGGGGATACAATCTTTAATTAAAAGTTTAAAACACTTGGGTAACCTCAAACCTTATAGAATTATGCAAAATATCTTTAATTGGCCTTTTACTAGCCGCCATAATATCCGTATCTACCTTATATTTTCATATTTATCTCTTGTTTAGAGTAAAGGAAAAATACGATAAGTGAAAATTAACATATTAAGATATGTATTTCATTGTTTCTTTTTTAATATTGTTCAGCAGTATTTGATTATTTTGATAGTTTTTTCCAGTCTCATCTTTGTCGGTGAATGTGTTTCATAATTAGTTTTCTATTTTCTTACATAAAATTCCGTTGATAATGTAATATGTTTGAATTAAATTAATACATAGCGGTCCAAGACCTTTTTCTTTTATATTTTGCTATACAAATAAAGGTTAAATATGCTGTTAGACTTTCATTATTTGAAGAAGAAAATATCGAGCCATTTATGAACTCCTAAACTGAAAAGATCCAAAAGCCACAGTTCCCTCAAGGGAGCCGAGAATCCCATCACTAATTTTTCCCGCCTACCATTTTATGGAATAAATGGCTTAAGAGCGCACAAAATAATTGTACTTTTATATTTAAATAAAACTAACTTAAGGCGTTTCAATTCTTTATTGAGAGTCCACGGATTTACACCTTCATTTGCGCCTGACGCCTGTGACGTCATCAATAAGGCGCAAATAGCTTTGTGGAGAAGGGCCTGCAAACAGTTAGATCCAGTTTGCCAATGATGTCTCTGATTGGTCAAGCCTGCACATCCAGTAAGCGAGTCTATGATTGGTCCATTGTATAACCCTTCCCCTCTCTCCACCCTAACCTAACTAAACCTAACTTAACTAAACTAACCTAACCAAGCCAGGCTAGATTAGGTTAGAATAGGTTGGAGAGAGAGGGAGAAGGGAGATATATAATGGACCAATCATAGACACTCTTACTGGATGTGGAGGCTGGACCAATCAGAGATGTCATCGGTAACCACTGGAGCCAACTCTGTACAGACTCATCCCTCTATAGTCTCAAATATGCTTTTATGAATACTGGGCACGGACGGACGAGTACCTATGGTTTATGCCCGTTTAAATACTTCCTGGGATCCATATTTTGTTTGGTAAAAATGTCCTTCATATAATTTCCCCGAGTGGACTTAAAATTACCCTAAAATAATGGAAGTTTCCCTATATGTGACACCACTGTATAATGTGAGTTGGTAGACATGGCAACACTGTAGGTTAGCCCGCCTGGCGTCTCTTCTATAGCGTTGAGTTGTGGTCTGGCTTTACTGCAATTTGTAATGCTATTTAAACCTCACTGTATAACTTTATTTACCAACTGTGGATGATAGTAACTAGTAGAAATTCAGTACATTACAGAAAAGAAATATACAGTACAGTAAAGAAATCTAAAAAGAGAGAAAAAAGGAACCTTGTTGGTTTGACTGGACTCGAGCCATTTTATGTATGTTGTTGATTAGTTGATAACATAATTTATATGTTGACTCCCAACAACAAACTGTAACTCCCTCCCAGTGTGTTTCTACGGGACCTGTGTTGTGTTGCCTGGATTTCATGTTGCAAATGTGCACTGACTGACCTTCCCAACTATGGTGAGTATTATTATTATTATGGGGTTTGTGTGTGTACTGGTGGCCAACAAGTGAAGCAGATTATTATTTGCTGTATATATATTATGTGGTTAAACTGTTCATTTAAAGGATTTTTTGGTACCCACTTTGGTATATATTGAAAGAATGGTATTAGTACAGAAATGGACCTGAATTCAGCAGTGTTGCCAGATCCGGCTGGGTCCCAGTATTTTACCCCTGTCATTTATTGTACTTTATCACGATTATTTCCCGGTAGTTTGCCCAGGTTAGGTCACGGTAGTTTGCCCAGGTTAGGTCCCGGTAGTCTGATGCGGTCTAGGTTAGGTTAGGTCAGGTCAGGTAAGGTCAGGCTAATTTCAAAATGCCCCATTTGAATATGCCCTATCTTGGAAATGGGGCATTTGCGGAGGAAATGCCATAGAAGAAAATAGTCTTAGAATGGTCTAAATAAGTGGGTAATGAAGGTAGAAAAATCGTACGCAATAACGGTAATTCATTCAATATTTACCGGATTTTTTGGTAAATTTACAGAAGAACTGGGTTCACTATATTGTATATTTTAGTATCATTACCCACTATTTTGGACCATTCTAAGACACTTTTCATCTATGGTGTTTCTCTCGGAGATGCCCCGTTTTCGAGATATGCTCCGTTTTACAAACATAATTTGGAAATTAGTCTGACCTTACCTGACCTGACCTAACCTAACCTAACCTAGACCACAGCAGACTACCGGGACCTAACATGGGCAAACTACCGGGACCTAACTTGGGCAAACTACCGGGATATAACCAGTGTAAACTATCATAAAGTGACGGGCAAATTTCCGGGACCTAGCCAGATGTAGTAACACTGCGCGATCCTAGCCAAAAACCCAGTTATTCTGTAATAATACCGATTTTTTGGTACCCACTTTGGTATAGATTGAAAGAATTGCTGTTATTGCGTATGGTTTTTCTACCTTCATTACCCACTTATTTAGACCATTCTAAGACTATTTTCTTCTACGGCATTTCCTTCGCCCCATTTCAAAGATGGGGCATTTTGAAATTAGCCTGACCTGACCTGACCTAACTTAACTTAACCTAGACCGCATCAGCCTACTGGAACCTAACCTGGGCAGACAACCGGGACCTAACCTGGGCAAACTACCGGGAAATAACCATTGTAAAGTACAGGAAATGACCGGGGCAAAATTCTGGGACCTAGCCGGATCTGGCAACACTGCTGCAAAACGGTAATTCTTTCAATAAATACCATAAATATTTACTGAAATACTTTTTGGAGAAACCCTCTACCCACTTATCCAAGAATCTTGGGGGAGCGCATTGGGAATCAGGAGTTTTAGGTGGGAGAAAATGCGGTAAAGTTTATGAAGAGCCACAGAAATGTAAATCACTTATTATTATTTTTCTCTTTTTTCTTTCTTCAACTTTTTTTGGATTTTTATTTTTCTGTGTAGGGCTGTTGCAATGTTTCCAGATCATCCACACTGATCAGTACATAACAAATAAAGGACTGTAATATTCATAAACTCATGATGATAAGTTTATTCCTTTCAAGTATCGGTAGTATCGGCTGAAAGTTAGCCGATACCGATACTCTAATAATAGGCCAATACCGATACTAATGCACAGGCTAATCTCTGAAATTGTGTTAAATAACTTCCTTATGTGTAGCTCTTGTTAACTACTACCACCATGTCATTGGCAAAGTTTCTGAAAGGGACAAAAGTATCAGAGCCAAAGGTAGCTACTTTGTGAAACTATGGTACTTTTTCATTCTTCTTACAGGTTGTGAATACCAGTGCAATCATCTGAGGCCAGAAATGTAAAGAAACATACATACATAAAGGTAAAGAAAAGGAAGCCTTTACTTCTAGTTAACAGCAAGCTAAAAGGAATGGTTAATGAAGTTTATTGGGTGGTTCCAAAATGGCGTCTGTAGATGAAGCAGTATACATGGCATTGTCTGATGGATATGAGGTGGTTGAAGCAGTTGAAGAAACTCGTGAGTATGTCCAGGATGATGGCAGTGGAGAGGCGGAAACATTACAATACAGTATAAAGACTGTAAAGAGAGAGTGTGTTAGTGACGATAATGACATTTCACCAAAGAAAAAAAAGTTTAAAGGCAATACTAAGTCTGTTTTTAAAGAAAAATGGTTAGAAGACCCTGATTTCAAAGACTGGTTAAGACCAGATCCCACAAACAAATATGGAGCAATATGTTCTGTTTGTAACTGCAAAATGATACATTGTAGTCCATATTCTCTTAGGCATCACCAGACTTCTGTCAAGCATATCAAGAACTTAGATACTACAATAGATGAGGCAAGTGGTTCTGAGAGTGATAAAAAAGTCCTTCAGAAAAAAGTATATTTGCAAGCATTCAAATCAGAGTGGATGGAAAACCCAGAATTTAATACCTGGCTTGAACGTCATCCTACAGATAAACATTCTGCAATATGTTCAGTATGTAACTGTGTAATGAAGCAGTGTAATAAATCTGCAATTACTAGACACAATTCCTCATCGAAGCACAAAAGCAATATGATGAATAATAAGAAAAAGGTCAATACTGTCAGATACGAAATTACTGTTGGTAATGAAAGTACTCCGTTCATCGAAGATGGAAATACCCGTACTGTTTGTAAGAAAGATCCTAGTACTGTTACCGATGATAATACCATAACTGTTAGTTTTGGAGATCATGAAATTGACTATGATGATAATGACAGCAATACTAGTTATGAAGAAATTGGTACTACTGGTTCTGGCAATAAAAGAATCTCGGAAAAAGGTGGAAAATTATGGTATCGTCAGACATTCAAAGGAGAGTGGCTAGAAGATCCAGAATTGAATACCTGGCTTGCACCTGATTATAATGATAAGTACTCAGGATATTGTACTGTTTGTGAATGTAAATTGAAAAATTGTAACAAGTCTACAATTAAGCGACATCTTCGTTCAAGAAAGCATGTAAATAATCTTGATCTTAAGAAAAATGCCAGACCAGTGAGTCCTGAAGGTGATGATATGGCTTATAGGCCTAGTCCAAGCCCTGAGAAGCCAAATAAGGGATCCTCAAAGACAGTAAATAAAGTAGCAAGAGCAGAATTTATCTTGTCAAGGTTTATGACTGATCATGGAATGCCATTCTCACAAGCTGAACATTTAGCAACAGTTTTAAAGAAAATGTTCCCGGATAGTAAAATTGCAAGAAGTATGTCGGTGAAGAGAACTA
This sequence comes from Petrolisthes cinctipes, assembly GCA_033782935.1. Lineage (NCBI taxonomy): Eukaryota > Metazoa > Arthropoda > Malacostraca > Decapoda > Porcellanidae > Petrolisthes > Petrolisthes cinctipes. The sequence goes on from JAWQEG010002475.1 coordinate 81,504, forward strand.
ACTCACACGTGATGCAAGAGAGTATTGCACATGAAGAGCGTGATATGATAACAAAGATTTGTAAAGAAAATCGGTTTTCACTTATTGTTGTTGAAGAGAGTTTAGACATACCAGTTTCTCAGACCCTGGCACTAATGGTTAGATACTTTGATAAAAAGAGGGTAATGATAACAGATGCTCTCTTAGATGTTGTGGAGGTGGATAATGCAAGTCCAGAAAGGTTTTACTTTGTAGTAAAAGAAATGCTGATAGACAAAGAAATACCATTCCAAAACATATTAGGGTTTGCTAGTGATAATTCTTCTACATTACTGGGTGAAAATGATGGATTTCAAGTTCATCTACTGAATGATTTTCCCAATGTATTTATTTTAGGGTGTGTTTGTCACTCACTTGTACTGTGTGCTCGTATTGCTAGCAAGGAACTATCTCCATGGCTTGACTCATTCTTTGAGGAATTTTGCTCATATTTTGCAACGAGGACCAAGATGCCAAGCCAGTTTCATGAACTACAAGAAATATCGCAGTCCATAAAGCGCAAGCCAACAACAATCTCTCACACTGAGTGGTTTGTAAGACAAAGTGTAATTTCTAAAATTCTTGATAAGTGGGATGTCCTGCTTTTGTATTTTGAAGAAAATGTAGCTAACGAGATAACTGAGAAAATGTATGCTCCTGGATTGAAACATATGTTGCTGTTTTTGAACTATGTATTAGGTAAGGTTGAAAAGATGAACACAGAATTTCAGTCAAAGGGATTTAGGCTCAGCACTCTGTTTTCTAATGTATCTGATGAATACCGAAGTATCCTTGGAATGTTCATTAATGATGATGTCATACATTCGACAAAATTGGCTGCCATTGATCCGTATGATGAAAACTTACAGAAGAGTCTAACTGACCTTAGTCTTGGTGGTAGGTGTGAAGCTTTGCTTGCAACTGAACCACTGATGGAGGATGATACAGTGTCACTTCGCAGCGTTTGCATGAATTTTCTGGTGGTACTGTGTGTCCAAATGAAGGCAAGATTTCCATTTGATGGGGAAAGCGTCCTTTCAATGTTGAAAATTTTGGATCCTAAAGAAGCTCTTTCTTGTAACAGAAGCCTGAAAGCCATTGCTAAGTTAGCAGTTCACTTCCCAACAATTGTGGCATATGGAGATATGGATACATTGCAAGATCAGTGGACTGATCTTTTGTATATGAAGGACTCTCTCAAATTTAAGACTGATTCTCCATCCAGTTTTTGGTATGACCTACAGTCAGTCAAAGATGGCAATGGTCAAGCCAAATTTGGTCTTTTGTCAGAATTAATGTGCAACTTACTTGCTTTGCCTCATTCCTCACTGTGTGTAGAGAGTGTGTTCTCACAAATCCACACTATCAAAACAAAAGAAACCAAGAGTTTGTATTCTTCAACTGTTGCTAGCCACTTATTGACCAGACAAGCTGTGGCACGACAAGAGACCCCAAACCGTAAAGGGGATTCCCCCAGTGATGCTAAATGTGTTGAGTGCAGTCTCCATCTCAGAAGAAGTAACCAGAAAGTATTTGTGGAAGAAGCAGTGGAAACAGGTTAGATACTGTAGCCTATACTGTACAGATAAAATTATATTACTGTATATGGAGGTCAGGTGGAAGTAGTAAGGTATATTATATAAGGAAAGCATAGAGTGGTAAAAACTATTGTAATTATGTGTCTACTGGGTATATATAGTTATAGATGTGTATTAATCACTGAATAAAGAACCAGAAAAGTTACTTGTGATGGGAAAGTATCACTGCAGGATATAAGGATGTGACCAAGTCTCTGAATATTAAATGTGTGTTGTGATATCCCAAAAGAAGAAAAGATAAAAGGGAGCAAGGAAAACTTTAATTCCACCAAAGCAAGGCATTAGAGATATTGTAGTATGTACGGTACACAGGTTGCAGGAGGATTGGTACACTTCTACACCCTATGCATTTGCAGTGACAAACCTTAAACTTTACCAGTCAACTCAGATGAAAACACGACCACTGCAACACTTCAATACCAGATAGGAAGAAGTATTTGTGAATGAAAATCTTGACTGAATATGCATATCTGAAACATGAAAAAGCTGTCAGACTAGTTGAAAATACCTTACCCTTGGTGTCCTTCACCCAGTATCCCAATGGTGAACTGTCTGGTTACTTTATATGTCTATTGAAGTGACTATTCTGGCATATAGGCTCTACAATACATTAGTGTGCTGTGCATATATTGTGTGAATATCACAAGAGACAAAACGTCACAATATTGACCCTGATAAAACAGGAAATGCAACATGGCCTGTTCCCTCTGCCAGTGGACAGATGCTTTTCTGAAGCAACTTTTCTTGAAGCTAGCTACTCTGTACTTTAATTTCAGTAAGTTAGTAACCATAAGCCATTCCTGAGTCTGACGAAAACAGCATCATTGTTACAGCCATTATGGCTGTGAAATGGTTGAGCTGCAGTCAGTTATTAGTAAATACACCAGTATGTAGAGTAGGTCTTGCAGCATATGATTGGGACAGTGAAGAGGGATTCACAGCTTTAAAATAAATGCATTTGAAATCCACTTAAGAATAAATGACATGATGATTGGGCAAAAAAACTGCAGTGACTAACAGATTTGGAAATGCAAACCAAAAAATGTTAGTATTAACATGTTGCTGTGTGAGGAATATTGGCATAGTATATGAAATATACTATAAATATGAAATATACTACAAATAGTGTATGAAAATTACCAGTAAAGTACAAGCTTATTTTTTGGAATTTCAAGATATGCTTCAAACCAAATATGGTGTGGTACTGAGAGAAATCCATGTTTTCTAAACTCTTATGCTAATGACAAGGATAAGTCAGCTGACAGCACAAATAACAACTGGCTGAAGAATGTGAGAAGACTTCAAATGTTAATGACAAAGAAGATATATTTTGGATGGACAAGAGCAAATTCAGTATTTTAGATATCTTGAAATTCAATTTGTCACGAACATGGACCACATGAACACTTTGTTCACCTTGCAGGGAGGACATCAAGAAAAAAATATCTTTCATGTATAAGTAGTAGACACCTCATGCTGTATAGAAAAATGAAATATAAGAAGCATTTATTTCTGATGATGTGGAGAACAAGAAAGAAAAAAAAAAGTAGGGCAAAATTACTATATGATGCAGAACAACCTTTGAATCAAAATTGCACAAGCATAAAAATTAATAGTATTGGGTCATACAGCATCATACTGTAAAATATCAAGTCTATTTTCAAGATATATAATTCAGATCACCTAATATTAGTAAAGGAAGAGGTCTTGGTGTGGCATCTCTGGACAAGAAAACCCCACTCATTCCAAGATGTGGTGTACTGCAACACACATTCACCTCCAGGTCAGTTTGTAGCTACTTATGTAACTCTGTGTCTACCAATGTTTTCTTTAGTGAATCTGTTCAAACTATGAAAAGTAACTGTCCATCTGTTTATTGTTAAATACCTTTAATGGAGTGGCCTTGAACAGTCCTCTCCTCACTGTACAGTCATCTGCCACTAAATATCCCCTCCCCCCCTCACTCTCACATTACTCTATTCCTTCACTCCATCCCATTTCCTCAGTATAATTAAATTATTGTATTGAGCTGAAGTAGCACAGTTGGCAACCCACATGATCAAACTATCATGATATATGTTATTTCTGTAAGAGCTTGTTAAAACATTTTATTCCAGCTACCTCATTAATGGCAATTCAGCTGAGTGGAAAGCCACTGGCATTCAGAGGATTAATGCTCTGTATGATATTAATAGAATTTAAAGTAAAAGTGCATTACATAATATCTGTATATCACATCTACATTGTTGCAGTATGTGTGGAAGAATGTGTTCAAATATATGATTTTTTTTCATACTGTATTTGGCAGTTGCATTGTGGAAGCAAAGAGGTCTTCTGTTCCCAGGCATACAGATGAGGAGTCCCATGCCAAGCCAACATTAATGATGTGTAACACTTCCAGAGCTACTGAAGGTGAGGATATACAGTAAGATCACACATCTCGAATGCAATGGGAACTGAAAAAAATGTTCTGGATGCGAAAAATAGAATACAAACTTAACTTCTTATTCGAAAAAATACAATAAGGACCGGAGTGTTGGCAGGTAAGCTACACCAAATCTGACAAATGCCACTTTTAACATATGAAAATCAGAAAAAAAATAGCATTCCACATAACAACAAATAGAATGATACAAACAAGTAGTTATATTCACCTTAAACTAGTAAAATTGTACTGGTACGGTACATCAAGTTTTCTCCAGGTGAGACTTGCTAAAATAAAACGTGTATTCTTATCTATTAAAATGTATCGGTATCTTGTGGATTATAAATAACAAAACCTCTGACAACACTATAACACCCATCTCGTGGAACTTTATCAAATGTCATTTATAGAACCAGCTATATGCAGTTGACCCAATCCTCACTACTTTGATCACCCATGAATAAAAGCTTTAAAGTCTAGTTTTGTATGAACTACCAATCTAAACTGTCAGTCTGTGATACTATTTATTTTTCTACAATATATGCTTAACCCATCTATCTGACTAATTTTTCTAATAATTTTACTAGTATGATCAGTAATGAAACATGCCTGTGATGTAGTGGCTTGTCTCTATTTCCTCCTTTAAAGGTAGAAACAACCGGTATGTTTACTTTATCTGTATGTGAGTTTTGTATGTATGTTTTGGTGTTGGTGAGGCAAGATTGACTCCAAACTCCCTATCTATAGTATAGGAAGCAACCAGTCAAACACCATGAGACCTGACCATCCTTGTATACCTTCTGTATTTTTAAACCTTCACTGTTTTTTGTCTTTATTTCATTGTTATTACTTTCATCAGTCCATCTTGAACTAAAAAGAAGCTTCCCTTTGCTTCATGAAGCCCACCCATGTCTCAAGGAGGTGCAATATAATGTTTACTCCCAACGTCATAGCTAATAAGCTTCTGACTGGAGGGAGTGGCCTGGCTATTTAATACAGTATAGCCAGAGGGACAGTATCACCTAAGTCCATAAATGCCTGGCCCGAGATTTTTATGAGAGTAAATTGAAATTCATATTATCAAGATGTTTACTGTACTGCAGTTTATCTGCTAACTTAAACCCGATCATTTTACTCTCCTCATCCCCAAAACCTACGTAGACTGTGTATCATACCATAATTACTCGATAGTATATGCATTTAGTAATGCAAATATTAATAAAAATTATGTGAATTCACTCACACAGATGGTTCCAAGCAGAGCATATGGTCATCTGTGTATGAGGAGAGCGAGGCTGGACAACTTAGCACAGAGTTGGTAGCAGTCAGAACAAAACAGCATAAAAGGTAGTAGTGGAATCAATATTGAACCTTGTATCCCTCAAACATGGAATAAGGAAGTACTGAAATACTGTGCTGTAATTGACCTATCAAACAATTGTGCCAACGGTTACTCTATTGCTCAAAAAGAGTATCCTTCTCATTTCCTGCTTAGATATATGACACAATAGACAAAGAATTGGAAAACCCATTCGCAACAACTCGATTCATACTGTTTGTTTCCACATTCATCAAACCCCACTGTAGCATACTTTATTGAACGATTGTAGCCTACATGTAATTTGTTACAAGATTGTTGTAAATTAATGACTGGGTGTGGCATCCCCTCTTCGAGGGAGTGAGGCATCAAAGTTATAGATAGTGACATTTGAGCCAGCAGTGATGGTGTCAGTGAGTTAGAGAACTTGCCTGTCCATGTGATAATTATTCAGTACAAAATTATATATGGTATACATTTAAGAAATTTTGAACAGGGAATATTGATTTCTAAGTAAAATGCTGTACTTAGCTGTAATAGAATTTTTTAATTTTCATATATCAGTCTCACTAATGTCTGTAACTTACTGTATGTAGATTTTTAGCTGTAAAATATTCCTTGTCCAAGTGCCTTACAGAGGAAACAGTGCTTGTGATTTCCTCTTGTGAATCGAAAAGCTAAGTTGAAACAGTAAATTCAATGGTCTTGGAACCATGCTCATAGCTCTCCTTACCTGCCTCATCTGTCATATCACATTTTCCTACACATTGTTGTTCCATTTATCAGTTATCCACTACTGGTATCATGATTTTTATGTAATTTTACCACCAATTGTTCATATGACATCACGATTGTTTGCTCATCCAATTTTGTAGATCACATTATTGCCAAACCTTTATATCCCATCATTGTTTTTCAAATTTTCGTACTGTATTTTACAGTAGTCACTAAAAATTTCAATGATACAGTACTTAATTTTTTCTTCCTGTATACAGTATTGTATTTTCTCTTGTAAATGTAAAGTGAAAGGTCATTTATATTCATTTGGTGGATGCAGTCAAGGAATGCATCTCCACAGAACCATTCAGTATGCAGTCTGGTTTCCAAGAACAAAATTTCTGTTTTCTGTACAACTTATCTAAGTGCAGGCCTTCTTGATTGTGGCCACTCTGATAATACATCCTCACACACTCACAGCTATTCCTACACTGGCTGCCAGTGGTTGACTTGACTCTTTTGAAAGCTTAATCAAGCATGTCAAGGGGCACACAAATTTAATATCTGCGCAGGCGACATATGTCATCACCCGCGGTTTTTATCCATTGTCTCTGGCATTAGTCTTTATTTTTTAATACGGTATACTGTATTGTCATCTTATAACTTACTCATACTAAACTTGAGGGTACTCTTATTCCTGTACATTACACATCTTTTTGTACTAACTGTACATGCAACCAGTTTCATGTATAATACTACAAATTTGTAGTAATATGGTTTGATGAGGTAGGATGATAGCGATGAGTTTGAGAAATGTGGTACGACTGTGAGAACACATTTTGTATAGTGTGGAGTGGTTGAGTGAGTGAAGCAAAATACGATTAAGTTATTTGGATACGGAATGTGTAAGGTAGTTCAGAGAGAGAAAAAGAAAGGCCTGATGTGAGAGGGAGACCACCAGACAGGTGGGAAAATAGAATTGAGGCGTTCTTAGGCCCCGTCCACATGATCGGGCACTGCCCGCTGAGCTTATTTCTCTCACTTCATTAGTGGTGTTACCAGATGGAGCAGTTTCTAGCAGGCTCCACACTGTCGTGCCTGCCTCCCACCTACCAAATGTGTGTATTGGATCTTGTTTTAGTAACAGTGTTTGCCCACCAGGCACTGCTCAATTGTGTAGATGAGGCCTTAAAGTACTGCCCATATCACCATAGGCAATACCTTCCCTACAGGATATTATCACAATGAGTGCTACCACCAAACCCAGGGGAATTATTTGGTACTAGGGCAAGCAATGGAGTGGTATATTAATCTGGAAATAATTTCCAGTCAAATTACAAATGCTTCTCGGTATATATATATAATCAAGCTGATCCAGACTTGTTAGCATACTCTGTATTATATTATTGTATTATAAGTAATATACTGTAGTTTAGAAGATATATACTGTATTGTACCAGTTCTGAACTTATAAAATTACATTATAGTTATGGAAGAGTGTGTTGTATTTTTGTTTCAATAAATATTTACCTCACTTTGTTTTTCAATGTCTTCACAAATTTTCTGGTTAACCCTATATTGTATACGTTTTACGATACTTACCAGCTTGAAATTATTTTGACAGTCAATGTCTTTCTTGGTAGATGAATTCATCCAGCATTGAGAGTGGCATTGACCAAATACTGTAATAATATGCAGTCTACATGAAAAATAAATCCCATCATTAAGCAAGCAATGAGAAAAGACCAATTTACATTAGACCCACAGGGCTAGAATAAAGATTGTCGTAAGATCTGGTCACTTTCTAGTGGATTTGACGAGATCTGCCCACGTGGACCGCCAGCACACAAGGATGCATAGTCACTTTGCATGCAGCAGTCTAAACTCCCTAACCCTTTATGGTCCCTTCAGGACTGGTCTCCTGGAAGGTGCAGCCCCACTTGTAGCTCTTGTGGTAACGTGGACCTTGGCCCACAGCACTGGCTGGGGGATCAAAGACCTTCCCCTCAATCTCCCTGGCGGTCGGAGACCCTCAGACTCCCCGGGTCCAATAAACTCTGGTTCCATCTTCCTGGGATTTGCTACAGTAGCCCAGGCATATAGGGCCAACCCCTCCTTTATTTTAATTTGTTTTTTTTACTTCGACCAGAGCGTACCGGAGGTCTGTAGGGCAGGAGGCCATTCTGCCCCGGGAAAACATCAACAACTAAACATTAGAATATGGAAGTTCTTTTAGAGTGAAGCACAATACTGCTGTATAGTTTCTTGGATCTGCAACACACCCTACCTGGCAAAGTGAAATTTCTTTAGACCATTGATGGGTATGTAAAAAAAAGTAACATTTTAGGGTTCCTTAAAGTAATAACCTTTATCTCAAGAGTTTATTAATAATATCTTTTATCCTTAAAAAAAAAAAAAAAAAGTGAGGTGAGGTCGGATACAGTCATACAACATACTAAATCTCCTTTTTAAATACTTTGTAACATAGCACTAATAATTATAATAAACTGGAAAATCATATCCTTTCTTTACACATGTTACCGGTATATACAATCACCTAGTACTGTACAAGGACAGACCCCTAATTCAAAATATATCTTAAATGTAAAAAAGAAAGTTTCATACAAAAGATAACATTAATTAACCCTTCTGAGAACCTTTTATATTGATCAATACAGTTACCATTATGTTGTTTTTTAATAAAGAGAAGTGCTCAAACTTTCACACAGCTAGTCATGGATCAGCATGTGTGCCATCCCAATTAACATGCCAACTATCACAAGGTAGTCTAGGTATGAATGTAAGCTGCGAATGTCAGCAACGTCCACAATTATTCAAGTAAGAGACTCATTGGCAGGAAGATGATCTATGGTTTAAAAGTAACATTACAAACAAGGGATATCCACACCACTTTTGTACATTTTTTTTTTAACTGGCAAAAATGCACTACTACTTTTTTTAAATGAGAAATAATTTCATTGTGCAAATGTTTGGTATCAAAAGATTTACCATAAAAAGTAAAGTAAAATGAGAGTTGGTACATTTTCACCAGGTTAAAAAAAATGCAACTGATTCTTTCCAGTCTTGCTAAAAAAAACAGATTTCTTTAAAAAGAAGTGTATGTGAACAATATGTGTATGTGACACCAACTGAAAAAACTAAATTTAGCAAGAAATTCCTGTCATTGTATCCTGAAAAAGAGGGCACAATAACTGCATTAAATAACAGTAAAGAGGACAGACTGATCTGAAGTTTATGATCTGCTCTGTATTCACCCCTAAACCAAAGAAAGTAAATGAGATTTACTTCTTTCAATTTGGGAAGACTACACATTATTATCACACAAACCTTATGCACTGCTTCTAATGCAAGACCAGCTTCATTCTTATGATACAGAATGAGCTAACAAGAATCGAGAAGCATAATACATAGTATTAGAAACCACCATTCAGAGCCCAGTTTTTTTGGTGAATCCAAGGGTCAGGCTCTAAAGACTACTGCTGCTTACTTTCTTCATAAAGGCCATCAAAAATGTATTAAACCATTTTTATGCCTCAATCATTATAACACAAGAAAATATAATTAAAATGAATACACTTCTACCAAACTCTTGAGCATTCACTAAAATGAATAAGTTCACTTATATTGCTGTTATTTATTTACAGCCAACTGTATATTATCAGCCTAATGGATCAATGAAAGGACTAAAATTGGTTAATAGATTCCTTGACTTCCCTATCATTATGGTACCATAATAAAAACTGATCTGTGCCTTGTGTAGAAAGACTAAAATCATACACTCAGCACCAAAATGGCATAAATTCCAATCAAGTTCTGAACAGACAATTGATTTTAATTACCTTTTCTAACTGGGCAACAGCAATACCAATACAGCATAAATTTCAAAATTGTCTGGCTATTTACTAGACATTACTCTGCACCTCTTCTGTGTTACTGTGGTCTTCAGAACTTATGCCACAAAATATACTGTTGATAATACCATTCCTACACAAACTATCGTGATTTTAACCAGCTGGTTGTATCAACTAGTGCAATAACTTATACCCCACTAACAATTTTTACTATATACACTATATGCTAGGGCCCCCACTGTATGAGGTTGCTACACAGTGGATGGGGCAAGAATACTGGTGAAGATGGAGGCAGTGAGCAATTATCTGTTGCCACAAGTTTTCAAAAATGGCACTGGGAGTCCCAAGTACGGTCATAAGCATCATTTCTCCCTCTCCCCTATAAATATCAACTTGATTGACTTTTAAGACTTGGATAACCTTCAGGACTAAATATCATGGCAGACCTCTCTTTACAGACCTTGGACCCAGTGAACACAATATAGGCTACCATAGATTCTAAAGGATACTCAGGTCCCACAAGTCACTATGTTGGGTGTGAAAGAGGACAGGAATTGGTGCTTACAACACTACTCTCACAAAGTAATGCACCTACCTATACTGACTTTGATTTTTTACCTGGCACAGAAGCCCTATATGTGTACTCTGCAGCTCATTTGTTTTGATTTTATCCTTTTATCTACAATTCTGATGCCTAGCTCCCACTGCAATCTTCCCTTAAGAGGATGGTAACAGCAGATTAGTCTCCAGTCCACTCTGTTCAAACACTCCTTCCTCGTTCAGTTAAGCGCTCTCTTCCACTTGCATTTCTCTAATTCATGTACACTCGTGATACATGATTTCTGACCAGGGAGTATTAGACCTAGTCAACGCTAGACACAGGCCATACTCTTAATAGATATATAAAGGTATAGATGAACTGCAGAAACTTGCTGTATATCTTGATCACTAATATATTTTTAAATATACAAAATTCAGGTATTGACGACAAGGGACGTCGAGCTCATAGACCTCCTGGTCAGAAGTTATGTATCACGAGTGTACTCTTCACCCCCATACATCTAGTTAAACAACATGCTCTTCTCTAGTATTTCACTTCCACTACATGTGTTCTAGACTTGTGCCCTATTTTATGTCCATGTCTCCAATGCATATGTCAGCTTCGGCAAGACCATATGATTGGTCACTCCCCATATAATTTCCATACTCACATCACCTACCCTTCATGATTCTCCCCAAAGATCCTATGACCTGTTTGCTCTACACTGCTCTCTCTCTCTTTCTCTCTCTCTGATTGCCTTTTTCCACTCTACAGATAATTATATCCTTGACTTTCACCACCCTCTCACTTCCCCAAACTATTTCACATCCAGAACGAGTTGGCACTCGCACTCAGTAAGGTGATGCAAACTAAAGCCCCTTCCACACGAAAGGCAAAAGATGGCGGGCGGTCACTGTTACCAATTCTGTGGGTGGGTAGTGGGCACGAGTGGCCAATTGATCTGGTAACACAGGTAAAAAACAAAGAGAATTTCACTCAGTTGTCCATGCCTGCTGTCTTTTTGCCTCTCGTGTGGAAGGGGCTTAAAACATTTTACCTGTTCACGAAAATTTCACCTAGATCTTACTAGCATATTTTTCATACTTATATTTGTATTATTACAGTAATGATGTAAAAATTGCTTTTGCAAAACTGATGGTCTCTGAAAAATCATGGGTTACTTAATGAGCTACAAAGGTGTAGTATTTTTGCTAGGTAAAATAATACAATACGGATCAACAGCTCTCGCCCATCCTTCTGCAATTATGCCAGACCAAATGTCATGTATCATACAATGCACAGATTTTGTTCACTACATAGAACCAAAGGAGTGAGTAACAACCATTGACTGCAACTGTATGTAGTCCAGGAAAGCACTCACACATGGTGCTTGGAATACCAGACAAAACCAATGGCATGACAGTGAGAACTCGTGATGACAAGGATGAACGTTTAAGGGCACCCAAGAAATGAAATGGAGACAGGACACATCAGTCAATTAGATCACCAGAAATGGTCCGGAAGTCTGCCACCATGATCTCTGCAATTATCTAGCCTTGCTTAAGAATTGTGGGTTGCCAAAACATGGCAAGCATGATTGTTATTGTAGTGTTTGAGAAATATCTAAATGTTATAAGTATGGGTATTGCCATTGAGTGGTGATGAAACTACAGCTGCTAGCAAGTACAATACTTCAAAATCCTTCACAGGGCTCACCAGGTCAATATCATAATATGTAATATCCTCAAACAAATAACGCTGTTAAGGATGGACACAGAAAATATTAAGAATATGAAGAGAAAAAATACACTTGAAATATAGTAAAATCCTGTTAATTAAGCATTCGTTTAGTCTTCATTATGGTAAATTGCAATGGCTAACAAATAAAGCCGCTTCCACATGAGAGGCAAAAGACGGCGGGCAGACACTGTTACCAATTTTGTGGGTAGGTGTCGGGCACAAGTCGCTAATGGGTACCGGGGACTGTTTGATATGGTAACACTGGTAAAAAGCGAGAGAATTCCACTCAGTTGCCCGTGCCCATTGTCTGTTTGTCTTTCGTGTGGAAAGGGCTTAAATATACAAGAAATCATTTCAAATTTTGAAAAAATAACAAAGAAAATAGTTTGTAAAAATTTCATTCAAGTCACTCATATTCATACTGGGGGATGTTCCGATATAAACACAGAGTCAGACTCACACGTGTCATCATACTACTAACATGGCCACCCTGCTTGCTCCCTTTTTTGTGACTTTACCCATTCTCAGTGGTTTACAAATGTTTATGTGACTTGATATCAAGTTTCACCATGTCTTTTCCAGTACCAAATTTTTTTTGAGGAGGAAAAGCATGAAAATCAAGGCAATGAGTGATAGTGAACTAGAGAAGTTACAAATCTTCCATCTCCTGACTAGGCTCGTCGGCTACATTGGAACTAGTCAATGTTGAGTTTTAGCGTACTTTTTTTTTTACTTACTAGACTGTATTGTGCAAATTATATAGAATCCTGTGCTGTTAGTGTTTGAAAAATAATTTATAGTACTTCAGAGTGTATGCACAAAGACTCGTCTGCATTAAAACTAAATTATGTTCGATTTTTGCATTTACTGGACTATTGTGCTAGTTTTTCAGTGACCATAATGGTTAAAAAAAAAGTTTATAGTAATGTACAGAGTAAATACAAAGCCTCAGTCTGCTGCCAAGACTTGTCTGTTGCAATAAAATGAGTCTTGTTTTTTTTATTATTATTTTGCTTATATTGTACGGTTGTGAGTGAAGACGGATAAGTCATGATTTTAATTTAATCGTGTGAGCTTGAGCTCCAATTGTTTCAACTTAGAGATTTTAATGTAAATACAGTAAGCTAATTTTATATTTAAATTTTTGTGGCAATTTTTGGGCTACATTTCTGGTAGGAATGGCAAGCATATTAATCTCCAAATTAATTACTATTTTCTTAAGTGGATACTAATGAGTGAAAGATATTTTAAACACCATTATCTTGCTTTATGGATGATTCTAGTAAAATTTCCTAGGTAATGTCTACTGAATAAATTGATGATTAAAACATGTGCTGTGGTGTTTAACTTTGTAGTAAACAATAAAAATAAAATAAACACTGGCTCTTCAAGGCATACCGCACCCGAGACTATTGTAGGGGACGGCTGAGATCATTCTGGCAGACTTCTGGACCAGATCTGGTGTCGAGTTAAACACCGTTTCAAAGGCCAAAGTTGTAAGTTTTCAATGTCAGTGAGTACTTTTTGGAGCATTGGAAATGAAAGGGAAAGTTTATATGCACGAAAACCATCATTAAACATTCTTATTTCCAAAGACTTTACGGACATCAAAAATTTACACACAAGGCCGTATTCAAGCAGGTAAATGGATATCTTTGAGAGAAAAGATGGATCTAAAATGGTGCATAGCCTGGGGGGAACCTGAGAGAATGTGTAGTGGCCATCAGAGCAGAGATGTGCATCCACCCAAGTCTTGTGTAAGCTTCAGTTAGCTTTGCCTCATTATCCCGAGTCCACTTCTCCTCGCACTGTCGGGATATCAGTCGGGCAGCCAGACCATCCAGGCCCCTTACCCTGTAGTAGCTCACAAAGAACCCATTGACCTGGGAAACAAATACATAGATGTGACAAAATTGAATCAAAGAAACTAGGACAAACTACAACAACTTTGGAACGAACATATGAACACACACACACACAAAACTTATAAAAGGGTCTCACGTGGTATTCCTCATCATCATCAATAGCCCATTTCCCTTTTTTCAAGGGGTGAAGAGTCTTTAACACCAGTACAAGGCCCCCCGACAGGCAAGGGGTCCAGCTCCAAGGCTATTTGGGCCTCTGGTGGGGTCATTGTTAGAGAGCGGGGTCCCCAACCCTCACTCACTCATGTGATATTCCAATTGTTAAAGTACAAGAGTCAAGTTTTATTAAGGGGACTAGGGTTTACTACATACAACTGAACCTCTCAAATCCAAAGTTCTATAAACATATTTATAACTATGGTATGTTCTGAATGCTTTCCCAGTTTAACATCACAGGGAGTTCCCAATTTCCCAATACACAAACATCTTTACAGTACCTATCAATAAAACTTTTGAAAATAAAATCATTTTGTTCAATTATAAGGAACACCAACCTTTGAGTCAGAAGGCTCAACAAATTTCATTATATCTGTTGCTATGGTATCCACCTGCTGAAAGGCCTCAGGAGTTTCTTCAAGAGGGGCAAGAGCCAGCAAATCGGCACACAAAGCTGAACCTTGGCGAGACAATGCCTCCAACAGGATGTTACGTTGCTTATCCATCTGGAAATAAATATGAAATCATGAGTCATGTCATTTGAAAGGTCTTGCAGAGCAGGGAGTGACTGAAATAACAAAGTAATACACAGAGAAAGACTGTACTTTGGTCACATTACTGTACAACAGAAAACAAGTTTTAAAAAAACATGTTATACACCCCAAAAATAGTGATGCAGTGTAAATTCCAGCTGTTATAATAGTGAATAATACATGTTTTGCCAGCAAAAATACAAATGCTCATCTGCTTCCGTCTCATTTCTCGATTCACTACATGTAATGCATGCCAAAACATACTGCACCACTTCCAGTATACAAATAGCCAAGGTAAACATCTACAACTTACAACACATCTGAACCAAATTCTTATGAAACATGTAGAACAGTATCATACAGTACCAACTTACAGTAAATCAGTGTATTACTCCCAGGTTATAATAAAATACATGTTCATCTTACCTGTGTCTTGATCTTGGGAGCTTCAGGTCTGGTGTCATTCTTGGTGCCATAAAAGGCCAGGAGTGGGGCAATGTCCACCGCCGCCACTATTTTTGCAGCTGCTGCCACCACTGCTGCACGTCCCTGAGCAGTGGCGGAGGCAGCCGTTGTGTCGAGCGACTGAAGACGGGCAAGCTGAGCAGCCAAGTGATCAGGGTGGGCTGTTGTTACTTCCTTGTGTAGCTGCTCACCTCCTTCACTGTCTGTTACAATAAATTTGGTTTGGTTAGGTTTGGACAGAGGGTTTTAAGGGTGGGGTGGACTGCAGATCTGGTAATACAGCTGGAGAATCAGTAGAGTGACTAGACCATCAGAACTACTGGATAAATGTTCCCAGGACTATAAGTAATAGAGGATTAAACCCTTAACTCTAAAAGTTCATAGTCACAGTTAATCAACTACAGGAAACCCCCTCTATATGAAAGGGGTGTGTTCCATAGAAAGCATTTGAATAATGAACCAATCATTTTTCCCTAAGATCATTAAGAAATAGGAGGAGTAAAGTTCCTGATCATTTTTCTTAACCCAAGAAAAATTCAATAAAAATGGAAAATATATATTAATATATTATTTTTCACCTTTCATTTACCAACTAAAAGGAATATTATTATTCTATTTTATTTTTAGAGAAAAAGAAGAAAGAAAGTCTGGTAGAGTGAGAATGAAGAGAGAGGATGGAGTCACTGTGAGTGGAAGAGAGGAAGTGAAAGAAGTGTGGAAGAGGCATTTTGATCGTTTGATGAATGAGGGGACAGGAGCGGAGGCGGTGGTGACATGCATGGGGATGGAGGCAGATGGTAGACGACAGGGTGTTCAGGGAAAATTAGAAAGGGAAGAGGTTAGGAAAGCAATAGGAAAGCTGAAGATGGGATAACTGCTGAAATGTTAAAGTGTGGGGGGGAGGTAGTGGAGTGGATGTTGCTTATATGCACGTTTGTTTGGAAGCAGGGAGAGGTGCTATAGGATTGAAGGAGAGCCATAAATGTGCCTTTGTATAAGGGGAAGGGGATTGCCGAGGGTTGAGTGTATATGACATTGTGGTTTTGAAATAGGTTATTTTGACCCATTTTATGATGAATTAAGAGTGTGGAACCATTATTGAAAACGTCAGAGAAGAGTAATAGTGTGTTTTGAGTGGTGTTCGTTCTGAGCTGGCTACATGTCCTACAGATGTCCGTACTGACTTCACAAGGACATCAAAAGACAGATAAAGGTTTGTACTTCAGCATCATGTATCATTTATTTATCTAGGTTTAGTTGTTTAGACGCTATGAGCTGACAAAGGTTTGTTTGCATTTTGCTGTCTAGGTCCGTGCTACAGAGGTGGCTAGGCATAAACATCCCCACGCTTTAAGGGTTAACAAAATAATGAGGAAAACAAAGTAAATAGTGTACTACATCAGAACTTATATAAAAGTTCACACACTTATGTAAACATTCACCCAATATGAAAGTATTGAAAAGTAAAATAGGGTTATGATAATGAAGATGACATAATATTTACCAAAGTCCTTACCTAACTTGGTGATCCATGCAGTCTGAAGGTCCCTGAGTGCTTCCAAGTAATCGGAATAATTCTTGGTTTCTTTCTTCTCTTCAGAACTACTTCCCCCACTGTTGTTACATCCTCCACTCCCACCACCACTACTGCTGCTCCCACTACTGCGTTTTTTGTTGGGAACCTCTGTTACCACCACACGCAGAGGGTACTGATCCTGTGTGAAGTAGGCAGTGGAAAAGACAGTCATTATTAAACATACTAAAGAGACTAAGTTAATCTTTTAAGAACAGGAATACGGTATGCTATAAACACAACATACATGTATTGTTCAAAAGATGTCACTACAACTTAAATGCAAAGAAATACAGAACTTTGCTTTTCTATGCACTTACAGTAAAACCTCGCAGGTAGTGACACATGTAGTCTAGCAAAACAGTCGCTATCCGTGAAACCGCTATCCGTGGAGCAAAGTTTAAATGTAAATAAATCAAATTATCCCCAAATTAACATTTTTACTGATATAATAACCATGCACAAATAAACAAACTTAAAAGTAAACATATTTGACATGCCACAAGGTATATAAAATTATCTGGTACTGGTTTAGAGTGCATTTATTGAGGCGCACGCACTCTCACTCTCTCTGACATCTCTTCTGTCTCCCTCATTTTCGCTATTAGCCTAGAGTACAGAATCCAGCAGCCTGTTTGGAAACAGTTTGCAAACTGTTTCCCGAATGTTTGCAAAAGACATTTCAGGGTGAATTTGTTTCCCATTTGGGATGGAAAACAAAGGGAGTTTGTGTGTGTGGGCAGTGAAACTGCTAAGTAAAATGCAGAGGTTGCTGCAGCAACTCGACATCGTGAGAACAATTGAAGTCTGGACAGGAAACGATGTTTACAAACATTTGGAAATTGTTTCCCGATTGTTTGCAAACAAATTTGTTTCCTAGTGTGAACAGGTCTTAACATGTGGACACCACTTCAGCAACAAGAGCCAGCAACAATTTACTTTAAAAGTTTAAAACAATGGAAACAACAGTGGAAACATTGACTATCACTATGCGTGCGGCAACTCAGAGTTGCCAATATCTGATATTGGCAACACCACCGCCCATAGTCCGCTCGCTGAACTTGCTATCCCCGGTGCATTAATCGCTATCCGCAGTGCCTGGAATTGTTTCTATCCTGTCGCTATCTGTGAATCTGCTATCCAAATAAACTCTATCCACGAGGTTTTACTATATAGTACACTCAACTGGCAAGCTTATTATAATTGCCACTGCAAATTATCCCTGGAATATATCCCAGTGAAGGCATAGTCGGACAAATGCTCTCTCCTGTTGACCACCTTTTTTGGATAGAAAGACAGAGAATGAACATAGTAATAATATCTGAAAAGGATTCCTTCTTGCTTAAGCTTCACTAACTGTTTTTCATTTCTGTTCCGAGGAAGCAATACAACACATCATTAATCAGCACTGCTCCTAAAATGGTGTTCCCATATTCTAGCAGGTTGTATTCAGTTACATTCATTGATATAAAGGGTGAGTTCTTGTTGATAAATTGGAGGTACAGGTACAGATTTCCTGAAACTGTACCAAGAAACAAACAACCTCAATATTGGCAGTGCATTTTGTGACTCATGTGTGGAAGAATTAGTAGCCTCCAATTTATTAACATTCTACCAACATCAACAAAGAATAGCATGCAGTGAGAGGCAAGGAAGAGATTACAACTATTGAGGAGGATGTGGAGGGAATTAGATACAGCCATGGACATAAGTTTGGCTTTCATCTTCTCCTTTTTTTTTTTTAGTTAATGAAGTATTTTCTTACTTTTTTCTGATACTGGAAGGATTGTGAGTGTAATTATTTATAAGGTGTGAATTATCATTGCAGTATCTTCATTTCTACTCTGAACTGAGTCTATTCAGGCTTTAAGCAATTATAATTTTATGAGATTTTAGGTAGCTTGGTCAAAAGTACTTTTGCTTGTGACTGTACAGTGTACACCAATACAAAATAAGATGAAACAAAGAAAAACCAGAAATAGTAAGAAATAATTTGGTAAACTTTAAAATATAGTGAGGTAAAATATATAACAGAAAACAGTGAAAAACAGAAAACAAGGTAGAACAGGAGGGAATAGATAGAAAAGAGGGGAGTAAACCGGGGGAAACTGATAAGATAACATAAAAGAAATCAGGGAACAGGGGAAGATAACAGGATTAAGGTTGAGCAAAGAACTGGAATGCTAAAAAGTAGACTGCGAGAGCATTAGGAAGATACAACAGGAGTTGGAAACAGATGCAACAGGAGAAATATAGCTATGATAATAAAAATGTAGAGATGGTAGTAGATGAAAATAATATAAAAACATATGAAAATTTGGAGGGAAATTAGCCACATAAGAGGAGGTAACCAAACAAAAGAAAATATGCAGGGAAGATATAGATAATGAAGGAGAAATACTATATGAGAAAAAATTAAAATTAAAAGATAAATGGCAAATGAAAAATCACACTACAAGAAAGAGAAGGCAGCAATGACAGGATGAGGGAGATACAAGAAGAAAGAGGCAGGGAAAAAGCAAACTATAGTAGCAGTGTTATAATGAGTAAACAGCAACAAAAAAGAGAAAACAATTTGGCAAGAACAAGGTGGCAGGAGTGAAAGAAAGAGGCAGGAGTAAAATACAGATGATGAACATAAAACTAATAGAAGAAATAGTAGCAGCAGCAGCAGCAGCATCAGGAGCCAGGGAGAAAACGGAGGGAGGGAGGGGATCAGCTGGTGCTCTTACCGGCATAGTACGTATGGGCCCAAACTTGTGGCTACTTACAGCTTTCCGAACTTGTTCGTCCTTGGCAAACGACAGCGTACCTAACAGACATTGGCCAGGGGTCAAGCCAAGCCCCTTCAGTGTCCTAGGGATGGGAAAGTGTTTTAGGGGAGATTCTCTTGTTGGTAATTTGGAAGGTCTCTGATTCCTCCAAACTATGCAACAAAACAGATCCCATATTACGACCATGAAGGGCGTCTGTTTTCTGGCACAGGTAGGAGAAATTAGCAGCCTTTCAATTCACCGATAAAAAAAACTTCCCTTAAAATATGGGTAAAATATACGTTTTAAAAATAACATAGGCTTAAGGAAATTACTATATAAATAATAATGTACAGT
This sequence comes from Petrolisthes cinctipes, assembly GCA_033782935.1. Taxonomy (NCBI): domain Eukaryota; kingdom Metazoa; phylum Arthropoda; class Malacostraca; order Decapoda; family Porcellanidae; genus Petrolisthes; species Petrolisthes cinctipes. The sequence goes on from JAWQEG010002475.1 coordinate 101,495, forward strand.
TGAGCAAGTAGAAAGTGCAAGAAAAATTTGGCTGTATATTTCAACATCTGGTAGTTCTTTGTAGTATAATCCCTCGTATATTTATGAATGAATAACTGAGAATTCAAAGCCAATGTAAGGTGGAACGTGATTGGCTGAACTTTGAGTGGTAGTGAAGATGTGGCCATATACATTCATATTTTTCTTGCACTTCCTACTTGCTCAACTGTACAGTACAGCAATGCAGAGGTACAAGAAATCTCATTATACATAGTTTCACTTATACATACTCTATTTGTACTTGTATACCTCTCAGAATATTCAAAGTGACGCTGATTTTCTTGACATATTGCATAATATAAGTACAGCATTCAACTATCCAAATATAGTTCTGTACAGTACTCAAAATTTTGCCTGCATGCAAATGAAGTTTCAGTCTTTAACCTTCCACTGTAAAAGTCAGTTTAAAAGAGCATACAGTACTTGTCTGAGAGGCTGGGGGCTGCCAGGTAGATGGGCTGGGTAGTGCCATGGGTGATTGAGGTGGGTTGGAATTTCTTTCCATTAGTTACTGCTGCATTGAAGGATGTATACACATCTAATTTCACCTGAGGGTAGGAGCAAGAGTATGTTTAGTACCACATTGCCACTACTGATTTTACCTTAGTTTAAAAACAAAACATTGGACACTCCATGGCAGAAGCTACACTGAACAAGGTTTTTATTGCAGGGGCCACTATACTCACCTCCTGGGGTAGCTTGGTAAGAACAGTAAGTGGCAGATCAGTCAGTTTTTCTAATAAGTCCGGTCGTTCATGCCTCACATGCAGCCGAATAATATAGTCTCCTTTCTCCAGTTTGAGACTGTATTTATTACTGTATGCATCTCCACTACCCATCAGCTGTTTGTTGTGGTCATACAGCATCCACAGCTGACTCTCATATGCTGACTCATACAGTACATCACTCAGGAGAGCACAGCGAGGAGTCACCTAGGAGAAAAGTTCATACCGTAAATACATTACACATAGAGAATTTTATATATAATGCAGTGCAAGTTTAAAAGCAAATACTAAAATTCAAAACATGCCTGATACTAGAGTGTCACAAAAATAAAGTACTGTGATTCACAAGTTTTTTTCTTTTATGAAGTAATACTATGTCAAGGATGTTCAATTATAACTGTTGCCATCAAGAAGTGGAAAAAAACTTTAGCCCATACATAAACAAGCTTCTTGTTGGGAGGAAGATTATGATGAGAAGGGAATACAGAGGCTGTAAGATTTTTCTTCGTCTTAGAAGGAATTTTTGAATAACCTCTAATAAGATATAATAATAAAATAAAAAAAAATAAAAAAAATAAAATAAATAAATAAATAAAAATATACAAAAATAAATAAATAAATAAATAAAATAAATACTCACTTCTGCAGCCTTAGAAATGGACAGTGGGTAAGAGAGAACCAGCTGGTAGATAGGGCGGCTTCCTGGGACAGTGTCTCTTGTCCCACCAAGCACCTCCACTCGACTTTCACTTGGGCTCACAACCTGTTCACACAGAGTCTTGAAATGGAATTCTGAAAACCTTATGAATTTTCTTCTGTATTTGAGTTATGGATGGAAATAGAATATACTTTCTTAATGCTAAAGGCTTTGGATGGCAATAATTAGTTCTAGACAAGCTGGATGTGGTAAAAGAAGTAGACAGGGAATTCTATATTCAAAATGAAAAAGAAACAAAAATGACAAAATCTGTTGCCAGAACCATTACTAATATAGCTAGTGGAGCAGCCAGAGTGTTCATACTCGAGTCAGTTTGTCCTGGGACCTATGGTCATGGGAAAAACCAATTATTCAACAGTTAAACACTAAACAAGTTGTGCAAGGAAACTCCTTATCATTTCATTCAGTTCTAATCATAAAATAAAATTCTATTCTAAATAAATGCCATTAACTACAAACCTGAGTATGATGTTTGAGGACAGCTTGAGGTGCAAGTTCCTCAGTCCTCAACCCTGACCTCACATCCACTCGTTGGACACCTTCACTGCATAGCAGTGTCACCTTCACAAAAGGTAAATTTTATATAAGTACATTAAAACCAGACACAGGGACCTAACTATTTTACTTCCATTTCTTAATAATCATTCATTTCTTTACTACACCCTATGTGACCCAAGGAAATTCTATGTACTGCAATGGCCAACACCAGAACACTCCCAGAGATATTTCATTTTGGTTATATTATAGTTTACAGTAACACCTTTATTGTGTGAAGCACAGTGATGGAGTACTGTATTTTGTGGCTTGCAAGCTATTTTTTGGTATCTGTATACATCTTCTTGACTACAATGAGTCACAAAGCAGGAAAATATAATTTGAGTATACCTGATCTCTCAACATTGATAACTCGCATTTGAGAAATATACAGCATTACAACATGCCAAAAATAACAAAGGATACTCATGGTTTATATAAAGTTTCACTACTATACAGTATGTCTCACAAGTCTCAAGGAATGATCTACTGGATATGCTCATTCATATTTCCTCAATACAGATAGAAATCAATATCACAGGTTGAACATTTCTCACTCTAATCCTTCATTACATCCATAGACAAACTACCACCATCTCCTCTGGTCAAAACCTGCATGAGATTCTGAGTTTTCAACCAAGTCTCTCAATGAATCTATCTCCCTACCAGGCCATGAAAATTATAATGATTAACCCTTACAGAATATACAGTATATTTCTCTTAACTTTCAACTTAGTTTCCAAATCTACTAATCCCCCTTCCAAACTTGATATTGTAACAATTGATCAAAACACACACCCTATCATTTTACTTTCCTACCTCTTCCTGAACTGGACGGAGACTGTGGAACTGGACGGAAAGCTCGACCTGGCCGTCCACCAGGGATGACCACCAGCGGGCGAGGCACAGCTCCAGTGTGTACCCTCCACGTACACTGAGCACATGTACACTGCTCTCCTGGCTCTCCAAGTTCACTACCTGTGTGATTTTATGGTTCACTGACTGATTTACCCTTAAATCAGCATTTGTCGACGGCAGTACTGAGTGTGGGTAACCGTGGGCATCAGTATTTGTTGCCCTGACATACTTGTTTAGGCTCACAACAGAGGGTGTGTGTACCTAGGGATTTCCCCAAGTCATCCCAGCCACTAGCAGTCAGTGTGGGAAGAGCAGTGAGCGCTTGAGGATGTATATTCAGCACTCCGCTTTTGCGTTAATTACTATTTATGTACGTAAAAACAACAGTGATGTTATATTTCATATTGTTGTGTTAAGAAATATGATTCTGACACGTTTTATGACGAAATCAGAGCATAAAAGCATACTTAGAATTGTCAGGAGAGTGGAAAAGTGAATTTTGAGTTGTGGTCGTTCTGAGCTGGCTACTCATCCTACAAATATCCATTAAGTCTTCACAAGTACATCAAGAGACAGCTAAAGATTTGTACTTCAATATCATGTATCATAAGTAGTTTACACACCATTAGCCGTCAAAAGTGTTGTTTACGTTTGCAAAAATATCCCCGCGGTACAGAGCTGACTCGCTCAAAAATACCCGCAGTTAAGAGGGTTAATGAAGAATGATATCAGCACAATAGCTAAGGTCATATGCCATGAAGGATGGAGCATTGAATGAAAATCAAGGATAAAATTTAGAGCTGAAAATTATAACTTAAGATCAAGGAGTGTTTCCAAGAGACAAATAAATATACAGTACCTACATTATAAGGAAAAAAAATTTATATACAGAGAACAGGGGTACATCCAGACATGATATTGTACACTATTATACAGTATGGTATAAAAACACAATATTTCATTTTGTCCCATAACAGAACCTAAACTGTTATGACCAGTAAAAAAATAGTAAAATGACAGTTTAGTTGAACACTGATAATACAATCCCTGCTAATCTCTAATTCAGCCCACCTTATAGTACTCTAGAGTCTTGACACTAGACCTAGGTTTAAGCTGGACAGCATGGAGTGTTATGCGCTGGCTCTTTTCCCCATGGGACGCTCGTAACGTCACCACCCCCCATGTGGCCTCCAAAGGAACATGCAGGAAGTGATGGCGAATGTGTCCAGCGCGGAACACCTCAGGTGGGCTGGCAAGAGAAAACAATTTTCAAAGTTGCTCTGTGAAAAGTCTAACAATATTTTTCTATATACTTGACAATCTATCTATCTATCTATAGCTCTGACGCCTCGTTCCCTCCGGGAACTCCCCCCAAGGGGGTGGCCACGGCAGAAGTGTCTCCAGTTCTCCCTGTTCCAACACTCCCTCCTTACTTGTAAAAGCCCTCCTCTACCCCTCATGTTTCTCTCACTTACATACTCTTCCACTCTGTTCTGCCATCTAACCGGAGGTCTGCCTCTTTCTCCTTCCAAACTTCCATGTTTACACATAACTGTACCCAGGTACTTAAACTCCTTCACTTCCTCCTTCCTCTCGCCCCTCAGAGTTATCTCACACTTCGTCCCAGTTGGTACAGCCACTCTGTAAGGTGTAGCAAAGTCAATCACTTCAGTTTCTGCTCTTTCAAATACCATCACTTTACTTTTACCAACATTCACCTTCAGTTTCCTTCGTTTACACACAGACTGAAATGCGTCCACCACTCTCTGTAACTCCCTTTCACTCTCAGCCATCAGCACAGTGTCATCCGCAAACAAACTTGCCACCAGGGACCAGTTTGTTTCATTCAGCCTCAACTTCACCCCAAGACCATTCACTTTGGCTTTCACCTCTCTCATACAACCATCCATATATATATTGAACAACCATGGTGACATAACACACCCCTGTCTCAGCCCTACACTAATATTAAAACTCTCACTTAGATCACCCTCTACCCGTACACATGCTTTTGCATCTGCATAAAAAGCCTCAATGCCTTTCAGCAAAGGCCACCCAACACCATAAATTCTCAACACCTCTGTCATAGCTTTCCTATCAACCCTATCGTATGCCTTCTCCAAGTCCATGAAGGCAGCATACAACTTCTTACCCTTCCCAATATATTTCTCCACTATTGATTTTAATGCAAATATTTGGTCCACACATCCTCTACCCTTTCTGAACCCTCCCTGCTCCTCACTAACTTTATTCCCTGTTACTTCAATCAGTCTTTCAGTAATAACCTTCCTGTAAACCTTCCCCGGTACACTAAGAAGGCTTATTCCCCTATAGCTACAACACTCCTCCTTACTTCCCTTCCCCTTATACAAAGGTACAATTATGGCTCTCCTCCAATCCTCTGGCACCTCTCCCTGCCTCCAAGCCAAAGTGCATATAAGCAACATCCACTCCACCACTACCTCCCCCCCACACTTTAACATTTCAGCAGTTATCCCATCCATCCCCGGTGCCTTTCCCATCTTCAACTTTCCTATTGCTTTCCTAACCTCTTCCCTTCCCAGTTCTCCCTGTACACCCTGTCGTCTACCACCTGCCTCCATCCCCATGCATGTCACCACCGCCTCCCCTCCTGTCCCCCCATTCATCAGACCATCAAAATGCCTCTTCCACACTTCTTTCACTTCCTCACTTCTACTCACAGTAACTCCATCCTCTTTCTTCATTCTCAAGCTACCAGACTTTCCTTCTCCTCTTTCTCTTTTAACCTCCTTCCAGAATAATTTCTTATTTTCTTTAAACTTCTCACTCAATTTCCTACCAAACTCCTCATCCACTCTCCTTTTACTCTCACTCACCATCCTCTTCACTTGTCTCTTACAAACATTATATTCTCTCTTCCACCTCTCTTTCACTTCCTCCAACACATTCCTCTGTAGTGTTCTCCTATATGCCTTCCTTTCCTTCGCTATTGCATCTTTCACTTCATCTGACCACCAAGCACTCCCTTTCTTTCCCCTCTTCTGTGACTTACATCCCACTACCTCTGCTGCTGTTCTCATCACTATTGTCTTAAACCTTTCGTACACCTCATTCACTCCCACTCCCTCCCCCATACTCAGCATTGCATCCTCCAGCACCTCACCCACCCTCCTCTTATACACCTCTCTGTACTCACTGTCATTCAGTCTTCCGCTTGCCACCTCCCTCTTGTTCCCCCCTCTATCCTTCCTGCCATACTCCCATTTTGCCCTGACTCTAATCCTTGCCAACACCGCATAGTGGTCAGAGCACTGGAACATTCCTCTCACCACTCTAGCATCCATCACATCTTTCCTTATCCTTTCATCCACAGCTATGTAATCTATCAGACTCATTTGCTCTCCCCTTTCATCCCTCCTCTTCCATGTATACCTGTGGATCAGTCTGTGCTTGAAGCAGGTGTTGGCGAGGAACAACCCCGCTTCGGCACACACATCCACCAGGCACTCACCATTCTCATTTATTCCATTCACACCCCACTTGCCAACTACATTTCCTATTCTTTCATTCCCTACCCTCCTCCCCCTCTCAAAACTTCTCAGACATTCATTTAACCCATCCCAAAACTCTTTCATTTTCCTTTTTCCTACCTTGGTATGCACGTTCACTAGTGCATACGCGCAGACCCATGCATATTTCACTATCCCAATCTTGCTTGTCATCCATACTATCCTTGTTCCCTTCCTTCCATGTCCTTCCATTCCCTTCCACACCCTCCCAGAAACCAACAATGCACACCCTTCCTTTCCTCTTCCTTTACACTTTTCATCCATACCCGTCCATATCACGCCTCCTTCCATTCCTTCCCACAACACACTCTTCCCTCCATGTTCTAATTCTTGGGAGAGTATAACCTAAGCAAATCTTGACCATCTCTATACTTGCAATGATAACCCCACCCGTGGATTGAACCTCCAGTGGACACTCTGATTAAGAGACCCAGTATGGAGTAAAAATATCTCACCAAGTGTACTGGTATCCATTGATGAGATCCACATAAGGAACAACGACAGTGATGGGAACCTCAAACATACATCCCTTCTCCACATTGCTTGAGTCGTAAGCACGCACACTGGTGAAATACACGCGCCCTCGTTCCAGCCCTCGAGGATCAATCGTTACCTGTGGACAAGGGTTATTTTAATCTACCTGTACATTCACAACCCCTAATCCCCTGCCCAACCAGGAAGAATAAAGTACTGTACAATTAATACCTACTGGTATTTACCTTTGCCTGCAATGAGATAATACACCTCTTCTGTAGAAATGAATATACAGAGAAAACCTTTTATTCATTTGTATTTAACCCCTCAACACCTCACAGCCAGTATTCTGGCAATTTAATATTACCCAGTAGAGTCCTCAAAACCAAGTGTTCTTTCCTGTCTCTCTTTTTTCTGCACAAGTAGTACACTATGTTTAAACTTCCATCAAAACTACCCTCTAAATCATAATGCATGTGCTTTCACCATCCTTAAAATAATATACTTCATAAATGTCATGTCTGCCTTACCTGGAAGGACCTGACAGTATAGGACATCTGTAGACAAGTGGGAGCTTTGACCCAAGAGGCATCACATGTCATCACAAACTCCATACAAAAGGATAACTTCTCATTTGGGTCTGAAAAGAAAATATATCATTCAGTTATAGGAGACAGATATTCTTATATACTGTATACCGTATATAAAAGGATGTAGCCTGTATGGAGAATTAGAAAGGGAATAAGTGACAAAAGCAAACTGGAAGATTGAAGGCAGGAAAGGCCCCAAGGGTATATGTGATTACTGCAGAAATGCTGAAGCATGAGGGGGAGCAGTAGTGTAGTGGAAGTTAACTACAGTATGGTATATGCAACTTGGCTTGGCAACAGCAAGAGATACCAGAGAACTGGAGGAGAGACATCATTGTGCCTCTATACAGGGGTAAAGGGAGTAGGGATGAATGTGGTAGCTATGGAGGAATAAGCTTCCTTAGTGTGCCAGGAAAGGTGTATGGGAGGATTCTTATGGGGAAACTGACTGAAGTAACTGAAAATAAAGTCAGTGAAGAGCAGGGAGGGTTCAGAAAGGGTAGAGGCTGTGTGGATCAGATCTTTGCAATCAAATCAACAGTGGAGAAAAATACCTTAGGAAAGGTTGGAAACTGTATGCTGCCTTCATGGACTGGAAAAAGCATATTATAGGGTCGATAGGAGGACCATGAGGAATGTACAGTTGACAGCAAAAAGTCGTGTTGCCACATCTGCCAAGTCATGAAGTACAGTATGGGAATATGAGCTTCACAGGCTCGTAAAATGAAACCCAAAGTAGTATACTAATTTGCCCCCTGGATATTGTAATAGTATAGTGAATGTGTGGTTTCAATGATTATCCTCCATGTTATCCTTCAAGAAAGGCCAAAGGTCCAATCACACATATCCGTGCTGTGCGAGTGAAAAAAATATCATTACTTTGAAAGAGGCCGAGGTATTCACACACGTCCGGTTTAGTACCATGATTTGACTCTCCATGTCAGTGTCGTGTCAGTGCCGACAAATAGAATATCGTCGCCACCGATAATTTTCACGGACGTCGGAAGGTCGGACGAGTGTATTGAGCTGTGAACAAACATGAATAACGAGCTCATTATTGAATTGGTTAGAAATCAATTATTTCTTTATGATTTACCCCAACCAAAATATATGGACAGCAGTTTCAAACTGCTGGGAGAGTGGTATGGGGTGGGAGGAGGGAAGCCAGTTAACGAGGAACAGGGGTTCATTGAGGCAATTAATTTGTGGCCACCCCTTCAGGGATCACTGATGCGTCACGGATATCACTGACACCAAGCGGATGAGGCACTGACATGGCACGGATATGTGTGAATGGACCTTAAGTGAGGCAACACGACCTTTACCGCCGAATGTTCTTATGACACATTGTGTAGGAGGGTGCCTGCTGAAAGGAATTGTGGCCTTCCATAGAGGAGCAAATGCATGACATTGTGTTCCTGTAGAAGGTTGTCTAAGTGAGAAGTACAATATCAGTGGAGGACTGAGGCAAGTGTGTGTCATGTCAAGGAGGCTTTTCAGTATCATTATGGATGAATATATGAGAGAGATGGGAGAGAGGAAGGAGTGCTGGAACAGGGAAAACTAGAGATGATTATGCCTTGGCTACCCCCTTGGGGGGAGTTCCCAACTGAGGGAGGCGTCAGAGCTATAGATAGCTAGATAGATAGAACATTTCATAATATCAAACAGTAGTTGGATGCACCAGCTTTGTAGGGGTTTTTCCTGATGGAAGGGTAATATATGACTCAGATTCATTTCAACACAATAACTGTTATAGTACATCTCATACTTGATCTCTCCGTCATATTTATTCTCTCCTGCATGGATATATATTTTCCCAAGGATTTCCAAAATTCAGACATGCTGACTAGGAACATATGATAGGGCTGGAAATGTGGTTGTATCTTGACAGTTCATGGAATTACTTCTTTCACAAAGGCAAAAAAGAAAAGGAGTTTTCATCGTGGATGCAAAACCTAGGGGAGGTGGGGAATGAGAATTTCATTGGCTTGGTAGGGGAACTGAATGTGAGTGTGACCTATTTTACTGGGTATTTTGGACCTCTTTCTTTTACTGATTTTATTTTTCCATCCCTGGCCCAGGTACTGATGATGAAAATAATGACACTGCCTAATGTGATGGAAAGTATTTAAGAAGCTAAAGTAAATATATAGGACTAGATGACGGAAACTTCAAAGTACAGAATTATATGATACAAATGTGGATTCACGATTGTGAAGGTGCTATTGTCATCTGTCTGTAAATCTATATAGTGTACCACATAAAAAAAAATACATTCCCTCTCCGAGTGACCCAGCATTAACCCCTAAAGGCCAAAAGCAGTCAATTGACAGTCATTGTCCTAGTAGACCAGAAGCTGATGTCTGCCGATCGTAGTGGGGCTATAAAAAACTACATGGGCTATATCTAGCCACTTCTTTGGTAACACTGGTTAGGTTTGGACTTCTAATAGCCACTTCATTCGTAACACTGGTTAGGTTTGGGCTGCTTCTGCCTTATAACTACACATAAGCTAAGTTTATTATTTTCAGATATATTTGTTGTTTTCACGTACAATTCAGGTGAGTATAATATATATTCTACTCAAATACATAAATGATGCCATTATATATATATATATATAATTATGCCTTGAAAACAATTTTTTCATCATATTTGGTTGTTTTTCTATGGATTCTTAGCTAAAACAGTTTGACTTTAGATTCCAGATTCTGGTGTGTAAAAATTAAACTCTACAAAGCCAGAAAAATAAAATTTACCTCTGTGAAACATTAAAAATTAGCCAGGTTTTGCAGTTGGGGGGACAGAACGGGACCAGGAATTGCATTTCATATAGGTTAACATCACTATCACTCACCAGCCTCACTGTCATTCAATATGATGGGTTCCACTATAACTGAAGTGTCGATAGGTTTGTCTGCCTTCCAGTTCCGTAGGTGGATGCCTTTCCGCCTCTCACCACCTGCACCACCACCACCACACTCAACTGCAAACCTCACTTTGTCCTCCACACCTCCACTGTGCTGCAGTAAGTGGTCTACTGCACGCTCAACCTGCGCCAGAATTCATGTAGACCGTTGAATTTTGAGGACCTATTTCAAAAGTACACTTGTCTAAAAGTCTAATTTGATATTTTGCTATAAAATGACTAGAAAACAATACAGTTTACTTTTTACAGTATAACTACCGACATACAGTAGTTGTTAAATATTTATTGATTTATACTTTCCAGGCTTAAATCATGTGCATACATATCTAAGCCACATCCTCTACTAATTAATATAATTAACAAAAATAATAACTGAATTACTGTATAAGCAAACAAAACTGATATGATTCATTTATAATACCAGTGCTACAAGATCTGGAAAAAGTGAGAGAATGGTTTATCCATTAAGTCACTGAAAATATTTTATTGAAGTCCAGCATTATATAATAAAGAAGATTTATTTTAGTTACTTTAAATTATTTATCTACCTCTCATAATTATGTGTGGGTTATGATGGTTGGAGAAGTGCAAGATCAGAGTACTGCATCATGAAATACTACACATCATCTTACTACAGATGATATCAATGGGATATGGTAATGACTTAAAATCAGGGGCAAAGCAATTAATTTTTAACTAAACTGCATTTATACATTGGAAATATTAGCTAAAGAGAAGTATGATGTCATTAAAATGTGAATAATTTTAGCTTTGTTATTACAACAAATCATTATTTCATTTTTTAATTGAGCTTTTCCATCATATGCGAGTGATGTACCTGTATGAGGCCATGTCCTTGAGCAAAGATATCTAAGTCAAGTGCCTGGGCTGTGTGTTGAAGTGCGCGACGTATGGAGTAAGGAGAGTAAATTACACTACGCTGCTTCAGGGCAGACACAGCCAGACTCACACATCCTGCAGTGTGGGGTGACGCCATACTGAGGAAGATAATGATAGCTAATTTTAGCAAAAATACACAGGAGATAACTATAGTATTTGCAGTGTATCTTGGCCCCTGGGGTGAGGTCAGGACGAGTTTGCTCTCCCCCCCTCTTTCCCTCTCGTCCTCCCACCTTTTTCCCTGTCGCTTGGCTTATAATTTAAAAACTAACCATACAATTTTTTTAAATTTTTTGCCAATTAGTTTTCCATGAAAAGTTACTAAAAATAGGGAAAACCAAGCTAAGCTATCCACACCACCACTGGATTAAAAGTCTAGGCACTTTTCTTCTGTAAAGTAGGCTTTTCTGGTGCATTTTGTGTGTCACGGGCTTTATTTAATGCAGAACAAAATTTTCTGACTGTCCTTTCGCTTACATTAGTCACCTTGGCTATCCTTGCAGTTGCTCTTGAAGATGGCAGCAAAGGTCCTCTGTTGGCCTTTTCTTCAAAAAATTACTTATTTACATAGCAAATAAATTTTTTTGCTTGGCTGTGTAGCATACACAAATGAGTTGCTGTGGAACCTTCCATAACTAGAGAATGAGAGAATGACCTGGAGTGAACTATACTGACCTGGGTAACCATCACCAGCACGGGATGTATGGTAGGCAACGCCGCATGAATATCCCAGGTTGCCAAGTGTAAAGGAAGGTATACAAAGTTCCAAATTATTGTTTTACCCTCAAATTACAGATCATTCATAAAACTATGCAACCTCATTATGAAAATATATCGTTTAGTAATAGTTGGTGTGAGAGAGAGGTCATCATTAGGGAGAAAGAGAGAGAGAGGTGATGTGGCCAGAGCGTGGACTCCTCCCAACCACACCCCCAGGGCAAAGATATGCTACAAAGAGTATAGCCAATAAATCAAATACAGTACACAGTTATCATCTTTCTAACATCCTACAAGATGAGAGTGACAAATGGGACTGGATGCCAGATAATTTTTGAAAGAGAGAGAACAGAAGATGCAATGGCATTCGAGTATCTGGGAACAGTACACTCAACCCTCGATTTTGCGGATTATTACAGGGAAAGAGGCGTCCGGGAACCATAAAATTTCGGGAATTACGTAAGTCCGAAGATTATAATATTGCTATCAATTACCAAATATGTTCAGCTAATTTTGCTGCACCTGCAGCAAGCTGGCTAATTGTATGTAAACCACTTATGCTACATGAATAAATGATGCATGATATTGAGGTACAAGCCTTTAGCTGTCTCCTGATGTACTTGTGAAGACTAAATGGACATCTGTAGGATGGATGGCTGGCATGACTCAGGGGAGTACCTAGGCACACACACCATCTATTGGGAGGCTATACAAGCATGTTAGGGAGCGTGCAAATTTAAACACTGCGCTGTCGACTTATGTCATCACCCGCTGTCTCCCACACTTGTTGGTGGTGTCGAATTATGTAGTCACCCGCAGTTAAGGGGTTAAACATATATACAGTAAGTAGAAATGTGGTATAATAAGATAAGAAAATCATTGGTAAAACTCATTTAAATCATTATTTCTGCGACTCAAATGTGAACTGGGACTACGGGGATGGTGGGGGGTTGTATCTGAGGCAGATAAGAGGCTACTGTGGCAGCTTGAAGGATTTGATCTCAGTTCTTTAAAATCATTCTCACAGTTGATTCTCCTACATCTATCTCACAACTGATAGCAAAATTTCCTCTAACTTCTTTCATCATTTCTATCATCTTCAATAAGTTTCAAAACTGATCTTATTTATCTTCTTGATGAGTGGCGCCATGATGATAAAAATCACACACAGATTTGCAAAAGATTGAATACGGATGGATACAGAACCATGGTCAGAACATAAGTGTATCTCAGGCTATTGTTTGCAACAAGAGGCTAGAGGAGAAGCCCGCCAGTGGAGAGAGACCATGGCCATCGTGGATAGACTCGTTCAAGTGATATCCTGACAAAGCTCATCATGATGTTACTGCTACGCATATAAAAAGTAGTGCGACGAGACAATTTTTCATCAGCTGATTCGCAATACAGTGTGCATATTTCGCAAATGTTGTAGATTTAGTGTGGCAGTCCTATTTTTGCCAGGCCAGACAACAAATGGTCACTGGCGAGGTCACTGACCTATCGCATAGACTCAGCAGAGCGATGAAATGTTGTTTCCAAAGATTAGCCTTTCCAACGGCGCACAGCTGAGTCACTGCCCTCTGAATTCGGGCCATAGACTAGCCCAAAGCCACCCAAATGCCCAAGCTTTGGCCGAGGCCATACAAAGTCCAGAAAATCAGAAATCCAGGAATTCGAAGTCCACAAAACTGAGGTTTGAGTGTATAGGGTAAGGATGGGAGGGCATTGTAGGTAAGCTCATAGGATCTCTGGGGAGAATCATGAAAGGAAAGAAGGGAGTGAGGAATAGCATACTCCTATCTTAACTGACATTGGACGCATGGAGACAGTATGATAAGAGATGAGGAATTTATGAAGAGGGTGTACGAGAGTGAGATTGAAACGCCTCTCATGAGAGGAGACCATCATTTGTATTATCCAACAAAATGAAAATTGTAAAAGAGTACAATATAAAGAGAATTAAAAGTGAATTTAAAGAACAATACAGTAGAGCCTTGATTATCCGGCGTCCACGGGAATTTTAAAAGTCAGGAACATCAAACCTCGGGACTGTAGGCTGTCAATAGCCAGTGACTATTGAGTGTCCGAGATTATTGAGTGTCACACTAGATGAGATAGCAGAGCTTCATGGTGTTGGTAGCTTCTCTTCTGTCCCACTAGATGACGACACTATCAGGTCAGGCATCTTCTATGTTGTGAGTTGACGACGATCTAGGGAGTATTTTCTTAACGTGTCGGTGTATGGCTACTTGATGGACAGCAAAAACCATCAAATCCCCCCGGAAAATCCCCAGACATATCTCATGGACTCGAATTTGGGTCCATGACATTCGCAGTCCATCACTGTGAAATTGAGGGTTGAGGGTAATCTTATACTGGCTTGTGTGTCGCAATAGCATGCTTGGGATGCACATTAGCACTTTAAGAGTGTTTTTTATGTTCGCACAATTCAAACAGGCCTGATGGGGGAGACTGGTGGAGGAGCCGATTTGGCTGGAGTACTTGCTGGTGTAGTAATTGATGATTATTCTATCTAGGAATCCCATGACTGTTTATCCTTATTGAAAAAGTTCCTGATGTCTCCTCCATGTGGAGCGGAGGTGGAGCAGAGCGGGAATTAAATTAATCGGGTATGATGGTCCTGGATTTTCCTCAGTTGCCAGTGATTGATTTTAGAATTTTTCTTTAAATTGTCCAGTTAATTAAGCACCAATTCCGGTTGATTGGCTCCTGGAAAAACGATCCTCTACTGTATAACTGGAAAGAATATACAGTAGATGAAAGATCATCTCTAAAAGCTTCTCCTGAAACAGTGGGATATGGTTAAAAATACAGGGCTTTCAATTCCTTTGAACTGTGCCATGAAATAAACTCTTAGTAAATACCAAGTAATTATTGATGTTTAGTTTAGAGGAATCAGTAACCTCTATTTACCCTCACCTGGTACCATTCATAAGTTGGTTTACACGTAGTAAGAAGTTGGGTACGGAGGTGATGGCTCCTCCTGGCGCACACACGGTTACCCCTCTTGCTCCGTCTGCTGTTGGTCCGCGTGATGACCACGTATATGCACACCCTGAAAAATAAAGGCAGGTACAATACAGTGCAGTATACTCTGCTGTAGTTTTACTTCTACCTAACATTTCATTCCACACCCATTCCCTCTTTGTGGTTCCCAAATTATTTTTAAGTTTTTGTGATCCATCACCATACCTCCCTTTTTCCTAGTTGCCTAACATAACCTCTATAACATGTACTTTGAAGCAAAATCACGTGACAAATTCTGTCTATAGCATAACATAAAATTTTCTTTGGGTTAGTAACAAGGGCTACAGCTTGAGTTGCTAAACAAGGAAACAATATACTATGCATATATATTAATGGTGGCAATAATGCAGTCCCATTCAGGTCTGTATTTAAACTATCCCATGATATATATATGTGCACAGTCAGCACTGACTAATGAAAATCAACTTCTCAATCATTGCCTTGTTATGAGATTTTCAAACTACTACAATATTAGAACCATGAAATGATGTGTGAATGCCTAATGTGCTCTGCTTCAACAACATACCAGGTAACTTTTCAACCATAGCGTACTCTGCCATCATCATGTCGGGCGAGACGTAAGCACCAACCCCAATGATGGAATCGGAATGGATATCTGGCGGTACACCAACTGTGGCAAGTGCTGGCCCATGGTTCCCTGCTGAGGCAACCCATGATATTCCATACTTGTTGACCACCTCATGAGCCAACTCTCCAAGACGACTGGGGGTGGAAACGGTTCATCAAATGTTTATACAGTTGCTATATAGGGTAATACATACTACATTAAACCCTTGCTAATTCGGATCAATTGGGGGAAGACCCATGTCGAGTTATCCGAAAATCTGAGATATACGAGGGCCTAATTTTGATGCGCATGACTGACCGCATGAACACCCGCCCTCAAAACTACATGTGCTTTCACTCGTATTTCTGGTTCCCATACACAGCTGCGCACACACAAAAACATGATGATTAAAAAAAAAAAAAAAAAAAAAAAAAAAAAAACAGTATAATACCCCAGAAGTATATGTAATAACGTATAACAACATGATATGAAGTATTGTGCTGTGGTGGTAGGTGAGGAAGTATGGGAATCAGAGCAGCAGAGCTGGTATCGGTCAGTTTGTCAGTCACGGCGTACTTGTTGCTACACTTACATTATTCCCTGATTTTTGTGATATTTTTGTGCTTAATTCTCGTACAGAGGACACTGATGTAATTGGTCTTATCCTAGCCAGAATTAAGTATTGGTGTACAGTAACAACTAAAGGCTCAATTTTTTTTATAAAATTTCAGTATAGTATAAAACTTAAGGCATGGGTACTCCTCTCTTATTATACAAATGATACAGTAATATCATTCTCAGCTAGCCAATCCTAAGGTATTAATAGTGTACCCTTCAAGTCAGAAATGACAAAATACGGTTGCTGATTGCTACAGGGTGTTTCATCCATCAACAACAATTACACTATGCTACTTTTGCTATCTCAGGGTTACAATCCAGCTTACATACATACTGTACATAAATCATATCCTGTTATACAAATACCATGATAAAATATAATTTCTATCTATTAAGGACTTCAATGAAAGTTTACAAATACTAACAGTACAAATGCTAATATGAAAACCATGTCTGGTGCCCTTACCCTGAATCTGACCAGTGTGCATGTTCTCCATAACTGATATTTATTACATCGATGCTATAGTGAGGATTCTCCATTACCCGTATCATTGCACGAGCCAGAGCTGTTCCAGTTTCCATGCTATTCAACCGGTTGTCTCCTATAAAAGGGAAAAAATTAAACAGCACCCTAATAACTGAAGGAACAATGACTGCAGTATATGGTTAGATATTTTTCACCCAGAGCTCATAGTTTCTTAATACAGTAATTTGTTTAAATTTGATGTTACGCTTCTTCACAGGTATGAATATATCAAGTTGACAAATTAATGATCATCAAATATAAAGCATTTGTATTGATGAAAAGGGGAAAAGGTCTGCATTAGCTGGTAATAAAAATACAATACATAACACCTAATCCTTACTTACATTTACAATAGTTTGGCTTATCATTTTTTGTAAATGCTCACACAGTTTTACACCAACCACCTAACCAAGGAAATTACTCTCAGCCACAACTGGTGATTGGTTCATGAACTGTTCAATATTCTATCCATTCATAACAAGTCTTTGACACTCAAAACACCACAGATGACAGAAGTACTCTACTAAGACACTAAATTACATATTGTACTAAAAACATAAATGGTCAAGTGAAGGAGCTAGCTTTCCAATCCACCAATCTAAGCCACCTACCTATAGTAATGGAGATAATTTGTGCCCCAGGAGCAATACCATTACGTTCAGGATTATCAGGAAAGTTGGCTGCTGCAATAGATGCTACGTGTGTCCCATGGCTTGCTGTTGGAGGGAATTTAAAGTGTTATTTTTTTCATTCACAATGGACAAAATTATTATCGAGATATATATATAAACTTGACGCCCATATCACTTCAGTTTGCTTCCTTTCTTGAGTTTTATAAATCATTTTACCTACTCATTACATTACCCTGCATGCAACTGCTATTCTTCTAACATTTCTGGAAAGTAAATTACACATAGATAATAAAAGAACGTCCACCCTCATCTTATACTCACAGCACATGCCGACAATTTCTAAAACATTGCCATCATTGTGTACGTTGATGGAGACATTGTACCGGTCGACGGCAGTTAGGGGAGCCCACTCGTGTGTCAACCGGTATTCTCCAATATGTATCCCCGACTCCAGTTCACCCTTCTCGGAGGTGTCAATACAAGCCCTGAGGAGGAGACAGAAAATCAGACTGGCTATGTTAAATCTCCTTTGCCATCATCACCTAGTGTCAAAATCTTCAGTCATCCATACAACTTGGCAACTTGCAGATGACCTACCTCCAGACCTCACCATCATGGTAAACAACACAGTCATGAGCTGGGCCTAGGTCCTTGTACTTCTTCTCTAAGGTGTTGAGCTGTGTCACCCTGGCTTCTGCATCCTCCTTTCCCAGCTTCTCCAACAAACTAATGTTGCCATTTGTGTTGCTTGCTCCATTCTTGCTAGTTTCTAAGGCCTGCTGAAGAAGATATAGATTAGAAAGGAAAATAAAGTCATTGGTAACAGGACTTAATGCTCAATATCATACCTGCATGTAGACAAGAAGGAATATACACAATTTAATGAGGAACCTTTAAAGAGGATTGGCTGTTCCTTATTACAAGAGCAAAATTCTGCCAACAAAAAACTTCTATTTAGGTGATGCTTGCATCTCCAAAATAATTGAATAATTATAAGCATGATTACAAAGAAATTCCACGCCACAATCCTTAAGAATGATATTGATATTTTGTGGCATTCACAGCCTTGGAATATTTACAAAATGTTTTAAAACTTATTGTAAAAAGGCTTCAAACATTCATATGATGTAACTGAAATGCAAGACAAGTTAGAGTTTCATATTTATCAATCTAGCTGCACCCTGCATTAAGAGATACCGGTACCTAAATAATATCCCTTCCATTACCTGCACTTTCCTCTGTGCCTCAGCCAGGAGCTCTTTATGTATTGGGTCCCACTTCTTATCCTTCCTCTCTTTGGTGATCCGTTCTTTTAACCGCTGGGGGTAAAGACAATACGCGCCCTTCACTCCAATGTGGTATTTCCCACTTGGGTTTACCCAGGACTCTGGAATCTGTTAAATATGACAAGGGTAACAAAGGAAAAAATATTGGTATGTCTCATAAGAATATTAGAATGGGACTGAGAATATTGTTTGGCTTACACAAAAAGTGCAATGCTTAAGTGCGGCAATTCTTTCATCCATTATCATAACAAGGCTCAACAGTGGCCCATGAATCTATGAGTGATAAAAGGAAAACAAGGGAGATGCTAACCAACTGTTCATGCTTACACTGAATATCAATTACTGCAAAATAATTAGACTGTACTCAACAGGCTAAGTGATAATATTCCCCCTTCCTCAATGCTAAGATAATAAACTGGATGAAGTGAGAATATACTGCACTGTACATCAAGCTTTTGATTTTTGCACACATAAACAAGCAGGTATAACTGTCATTCTTAAAATGTACAAAAAACTCTCAAACACCAATAGCTGCAGGAAAACTGTTCCACAGCGTCTTACCTTGAGTTTCCGTCCACTGAGACCGGTGATAACTCCATCTGCAGCCTGAACAACTGTGGAGGTATCGACATCTCCTGCACCAGAGCCATCTATACGGTCAATCACCTTCACTTTCCCCTCAGTTGTAACCTGATCATTAGGGAGGAATGGAGAAATAGTAGTAATACAAATAGACATTAAATATATGGTCCCTAGAGAGTATTTTAAAGACTCATGAGGATTGGGAGTAGTACCAAATAATTTACTTCTACTAGTAAACTTGGAGAGGCCGTATTTTCAGGTCTGTTTGTCTATCTATAATTAAAATATTATAAAAAGTTAAAAAATTTCAAGGCAATCTTTACAGTCAAATTTATCTAAACCACATCCCATTAGACCATAAATATACATGCCAGCAGTGTCTGACCTGCAGTCCTGGGGCACCAGGATCAACCCCAGAGTCAAAAATGGCAATCACTGTCCCTCGACCATCGTATGATGGGTTCTTTGAGAGTAGGTTTAACACACCTGTCTCTTTCCTGAAATATGAGAAACATTTATTGTATTTATCAATGATTTATTGATGAGGCAAAGAGTAAGAGATGCGAGTAACCTAAACATTTAGTACGGTATCAATAATGTAGACTGAAAATATAGTTACTTCTGTCAAGAGTGTAAGAAGCATGAGAAATTTTAATTTAAAGTCACTTAACAGACTGTCAGATTGCAAACTAAAAAAAATATGACTCATTGGTGGAAACAACCATACAAAGACAGTTCTATAATATATCTGTCGCAAATCTACAAATTGTTAGGTGTTGTCATCATTAACAGCTCCAGTACAAGTCCAGTCTCATGTGCCACTGGAATCGGAAAAGCTAAGCATTACCTGAAATCCTAGATTACATGGATACCTCAGTAAGATGCTTGAGGAAAAAATTTGCAACTGAGCAACTAAAGTATTAATGGGGTTATTCACTTTTGGAACATTAATGTTAGAGCACCTTCATTCCTCCAAAGTAGCTATGCCAGGAAACAGGACCAAGTGAATAAATATACTGATATCCTGTTGCTTGGAATAGTTTGGAGGAATCAGTTGCTCCAGATTTACCAGAACACTATGACCCCCTTAACTGTAAGTAACGAATCCCAAAAGGTACAACAATGCCTCTGTAAGTGTCTACGACTAGGAAATAATCGTACTGGTACCAAGCCATCGTCAACACTACAGATAATCTTGCATACAGTCTCCAGCTCCTCATAGTTAACATTAAAATGATTTAATTATCAGGATGCACATTGGTTACTTCATTTATGCCTGTGAATCAAGTAACTTAAAACAAATACCATATATATTTTTGTTTTACAGAATAGATAATAAAGCTTTCACAATTCCTATATAATAGGAATTGTAAAAGCATCATTTTCTAATATCACATTCACAATTCCTATTCGTAGTTATTTACAGACCAAATAAAATCTAAAAATAAGTACCTGGCTGGTAAAAAAATAATCCCACGAAATGACAGAACACAGGTATGGGGAGTGAAGGAGACGATGTGAGGCCTACAAGACATTAAAATAACTAAGTTAAGTTAGTGTATGAAAGAATCAATCTATGAAATATATCTAAGTACTGGGCCGTATGCAAAAACATTCAAGGTGTATACGATGGCGTGGCACCGGTACGACGGCTCCATAGACAAACAACAAAGCCATCGTACCGGTACCATGCCGTCGTATACACCACGGATGTTCTTGAATACGGCCCTATAGTGACATATCGATGGAACAGGACGAGACAGCAGCTGACGTATCTTTTACTTACTTACATAGCCACACACCCACATATATGACAATTTTCCTTTTTATTTATGGCACCTGAATACCCATGGGCTTGAGTGAATGTAATGTGGATCAATACATAAAGAGTAGTTACCTCGGTAATAATCCCCAACAGGGAAACTCCCCTAGAGTATCTGGACAAGACGCCATCTTTGTTATTGTTCTAAATTTTCCCAGCAAACAGAAGTGTTGTGTCATTCCCAGCCTCAGGAAATTCATTGAGCACATTTTCGATTATCTAAATTCCAAAATTATTATAAAAATTAAATATTCAACATTATACCATCGACATGAACGGAAATAACTATGGATAGCACGGGAAAATAATAGTAGTACTACAAGCCGGGTCTGAATATTATAGCATTCATGCACGGCTTATAATCTGCTAAGAAGTTTACTTATAAATTCATGTGTATTAGAATAATCCACAAAAGAAAATATTTTATCTTAACAGGGACAAGTATATACCAAAGAGGCTAAACAACACTGCCATTGTCTTGGGAAGCAAATGAAAGAGAAGCTGATAAGCCGGTCGGGAAAATATCCTGTGGAACATATATAGGAGCCGTAAGGTTTCTGATTTAATTGAATATTCATGTCAAAAATAATCAGACAAAGAGAAAAATACATGCTATACTCTCTTACTTCTTGTACAGTGGTCGCTACAACAATGAATCTGGCTGTGTGTCTTCTTGCAACAGTATACTGTATACATGTTGCATATAGCCACATAATGTACCTGGCAGGGGGAGAGTATTCATTTTAACACAGAGTCTATATACAACACCATTTGCAGGCATAAGGTAGTGAGGAGGAGTAATAAAACACGAGACAACATTTGGTTGTTACTGATATTGTGGCAGGAGCGGGCTACAGCTGAGTCACCCTTGCAACCACTTCAAAGAGAATGTCCAGCCGCTCCCCCAACCCCCAATACTCTCTCTGTGTGACAAATTTTATAGTGTACAGTACGTATCTCCTACATTGTATGCAAATGCTGTAGTGAATACTACGCCAGCTGTGCCTCACTGTACTGCTGGTGTGGGACTCGACTTAAAAGAGAGAGAGAGAGAGAGAGGGAGAGAATAATAATGACACAAAGAAGAAAAACACTGTAGGCTATATGATCTCGTTGACACACACTAACACACACACAAATACACACACTCTCCCTCTGTGTGTGTGTGTGTGTATGTGTCCATTCAACAGTAATACGGGTAGACTGGTATGAATGATGGTACCAGAAAGACCCTCAACACGACTAAGTGATGTGCCATTGAAGAAGGGGCCAGGAAGGGGCAGTGCATGGTGGGGTCTTCTTTACCATCCCACTCTATTAAGGGGGTGCGAGAATAGGGGGACAGGCTTGGGGGGGGTTAGGGGGGTGCGGGAGTAGGGGACAGGCTTGGGGGGGTTTTGAAGGGTGCGGGAGTAGGGAAACAGGCTTGGGGGGGTTAGGGGGGTGCGGTAATAGGGGACAGGCTTTCTACCCACCCCAAGCCTGTCCCCCTATTCCCGCACCCCCCAAACCACCCCCCAAGCCTGTCCCCTACTCCCGCACCCCCTTAAGGAAGTAAATTGGAGGGCTACCGATTCCTCCTAACTATACCAGAAAACAGACACGCTCAGTGGTACTAATAAGGGATCTGTTTCGTGGCATAGTTTGAAGGAATAAGAGACTTTCCTATTCACTATCACGAGAATCTCCCCATCAAAGGTGTAAATTGGAGAGCTACCGATTCCTCCAAACTATAGGAATCAGTATAGGAATCAGCAGCCTTCAATTCTTATACACGATCACAGGGTCCTTAATGAGGGGTTTCTCTCTTTTTCGGTGAATTTGAGGGATACTGATTACTCCAATTAAGCTATAAGTTCCTGCAGATCTGGAACCCTATTATTTACTGAAGTAGTTTGATTTCTGACATAGTTTGGGGGACTTAATTTGTAGCCTTCCAGTTCACTTAAATTATACTACGGTACTTCCATTAAGGGAGTCGTATACTTTTATTACATTGGAGGACTACTGATTCCTCCTTAATATGCCAGGAAACAGGGCCAATTACCAACATATAATGGTGTCCTGTTGCTTGGAATAGTTTGGAGGAATCAGTTGCTCTAGAAATACCAGCAGTGTACTACCCCCTTAATGGAGGAATTTGTACTGTACAGTGTTGGTGGTAAATCTGGGGTAACTGATTCCTCCAAACTATACCAAGAACCAGGTCATCATTATTATTGTTAATCCGGCCCTGCTGTTTCCTGACATATATTGGAGGAATCCAGGCTTTCTAATGTACCAAAAATATATCATACCCTTAAAAATAACACAAACACACAATTACACATTTCTGGTCGAACCCGAAATGAATATATAAGTAAAAAATCGGTCCCAAAGCGTAAATAAAATACCCAGACGATGACAAGAGGCAGTGTGGGTGGGACAAAGTATAGTTAATGTGTACATGAAATTTAAATGATGTCGAGTACCACAATATGTCACACCTCATGCAGCTTCATTATTATAGCCATCCATCTACTGGTCGTGTTTGGGAGCTTAATTAAGGACGTACCCAGAGATCGTGTATGAAAATTCAAGACTTCTGATTCCTTCTGACCATACCACGAAACAATCTCCTTCCATATAGGGAATGTTTCGTGGCAATATTAGGAGGACTCATTCATCTCCAAATTTCTGACTACATCACAGGGTCCCTTAAGGGGGAGATACAGTGTTGGTAAATCTAGAGCAACTGACTCCTACTACAAACTATTCTATAAGCAACATACCACCACCATTATATTTGTTAATCTGCTGGTCCTGTTTTCTGACATACTTTGGAGGAATCAAGGTTCTCCAATATACCAAAAGTGTATTCTCCCTTTACAGAACCGACTCTAACCCCTCCCAACACCCACACATTTCTTGGCCTGTCCATTTCTATTGGTCTTATACTCTCAATTTCTAATATTCAGACCACACCATCAATATTTTACAGCTATGATATGATATTCATTAATTAAACAACACTATTTTACAACAGGTGAGTATTTTTTCGGTGATGAAGTTAGGGTTATCCTACCGAAAAATATGTTTGCATTTTCAAAAGATTAGATATAATACCAGATACTTGAAGTACTTCATACCTGGGAAATAATAATTCGTATATAATCACGTATGCATGACCAAGTATGTAATTGTAATTTGAACTAATTACACCTACAACATAAATTATATAAATTACACGAGGGTCATTGACCTAAGTAAACACAGGAAGCGGCCAGAGAGGTGGATTACATTATATATTATATATTTATTTATTTATTCATTTATATTTGTGTGATGGAAGATAATCAAGTAGACGCTGATGACTGTAAACTTGTGGCTTTTAAATAGGCGGCGCTGGTGTGAATGACGTGTTTAGATTCAATTTGGGGCCTTAATTTCCTTCACTCTATCTTGTTTCACCTCACCACTACCCTTCACCGCCTTCAGGCTGTTTGAACTGGTACTCCTTCCCAAGTTCCCAACCACCCTCGTCCTCCCACCAAGACACCAACCGAATTCCCTCCCTTCCTTCCCCAGGCGTCCAACCAACTGGCCATCTGCGGTCCTGCTGTTATCTCCACCTCCTTTCAACTGTCCGTCAAGTCCTTCTATCTCCTTAATTCGTGCTTGTTGACTGTCCCACCTCTCTATCACTTTTCACCTCGTTCTGAATCTACAGGGTCGTAACTCCTTTCCCAGGGCCATTATCGTTCCTCCTCAAATCAATCACTAACTCACCATAACACCTTACCTCCACTCAACAGCATCGTGATATATGTCTCTTCTTTCCCACCATCTCTCTCTCTCTCTCTCTCTCTCTCAAGGAGGTCTTGTTCTGCTTTTAGTTAACTCAGTATAGGAATTTCATTAAGGGGAAATATTGTTTTGGTACATACATTAGCGTCTTGGTTCCTCCAAGGTATATGCCGGCCAAGAAATAAGATCAGGTTAAGAAACGCAATGGTGCATTGTTACTTGGAATATAGTTTATAGGGATCTGATACCGTTGTGGGGATAACCATACACAAAACCAACTCAATCGTGTAGTCAGTTATCCTTATGCAATCAATAATTATTTTCTCATTCCTCTCTACTTTTTGCATAAGTATTATCATGGTTTCTCTCTCTCTCTTTCTGTCCTCCATATTAAATTAAATTAAGGTGTTTTCAAAAATAAATGAGCAACGGAAATTGGCAAGTCCCTGTAGCTAGCTACTGTTGTTCGTTTGTTTACCCATTAATAACTGTAACTTTATAAGTCTGTTAAAAAAGTATAAAACAAAAACTTCTAGAATTTAACACTCATCTATCTACAAAATAATAATAATTATAATAATAATAATAATAAAATAAACTTTCAACATTCACTCAGGTTATAAAATTTCAATTTCATAAAAATCTGAGAGGGAACACTTGGTGTAATGGCCATGCAGATAATTGGTATTTCATCACCTAGTTGTTACCACATCTCTCTCAATCATAAAAGCCATCATCAGTTCCATTAAGCAGATCATTTAAAAGGAGGTTGTCTGTTGCGAGGAACTTTGGAGGCCCACTAATTCCTCACGTGACTATGCGATAACAGTAAACTTAAGTGATCTGTTTCCAGGTATTGTCTGCCTTGATTAGGCTACTCACAGCGATTAACAACGTGTTACTTACTACCTGTCCTGATAAAGTCATAAACGAATATACACAAGTGTACACCATATCAGGAGCTAGAGTTTCAATTAATAATAAATCATTGAATAATGTTATCGATGTCAATCGTCAGTGGATATACTTATGGATTTACATTGCAATATTTCACAGGAAGGAAGGCATATTACTTAACAAACCTCAGGTCTTATTCAATATAATTTATATCAGTTATGACTAAAATACTATGAGAACTTAGAACGGCACTCCAAACTGCGCGAACCAAGGCAACAACTCTACCAAACGTTTCACCCTCATCCCTTCCTTCAAGGTACAGTCTCCTCCACTGCCACGTTCATCACTCCAGCGTTGTCAGTGTGTGTACCTCACAAGGTGTGAACCTCCAGTTTCGACTCGTATATCTGAAACACATGCCAGTACTAGTGGGGGGGGGGGGGGAGGGTAATGGAGGGTGTAGGCATGGGAGTGGTGTGGTGTTGTACGGAGGCTAACCAGAGCGGGGACTGTAAGCAGTAATGCTGTACTATATAAATAATTATGTTACATAGCAAATATGACATTTGTAGACCACAACATTGTGATGATTAGGAAAGTCCTTTGTTATTGTGTGTTATCAGTATACTATGCAGTCCTGCTGGGTTGGTGAGGCAGTAGCTAGTCTCTGCCAGATGTTTCTATATAATGTTTAGTATAAGCCAGCGATCAGCATCGCATCGTGGCTCTAATTAATATTTAATGTTCTGCATCAATGGCAGTTACGAGACCTTAGCGACGTTAAGGGACCTTAGCGGGTGAAAGAGCAATTCACTAACGAGTTAAGGGAGTCTTAACCCAAACTATCGTACGGTATTACCTAAGGGAGCGAGATAAGGGAGTGAAATGTCCGACAAACGAAGAAAAACGGAGCTGCCAGGCGTACTTTACAGACATGTCACCATGGAACTCGTTGTTGCTGTTGATCAGGAACTTGCATTGCAACTCCATGTTGATGATAATCACCAAATATGGTATTATCGTTTTCCTCGAGTGGAAATATTGAGATTATGTGATGAGCTTCAGAAATTGGAAGAGTTACCAGGCGATCTCATGCTATCCCCACTCATATATTGGTTTTAATTGCCTTAAGATTTTATGCAAGTGATGGCTTTCAGAGTGTTGTTGGTCTAGTGTGTCTAGAGTAATAAATAAAGTGACAGAAGCCCTCTACAGAAAAGCAAGACTGGAAATAAAAATGCCTAGAGGAATAGCTGCCACAACAGACACTAAGCATATATTTCATAGACTAAGAGGTTTTCCTAATGTAATTGGAACAATTGATTGCACACATGTTCCAATTAAACCACCCAGGGAAAGTGAACATTTGTATGTGAACAGGAAACAGTATCACTCTATCAACAACCAAGTTGTTGCCAACAGTGATCAGAGTACTAGTAGCCTACATAACTAATGTGTGTGCAAAATACCCTGGCAGCACTCATGATGCATTTATCTGGAATAACTCTCATCTTAGGCAGAGATTTGAGAATGGAGAATTTGGAACTTCTTGATATAATCTAACTTCAGGCCTTAATTAACCCCCATCACATGAGCTAAAAGGAATTCGTCAAGAATTCTGGACTAAATACAATAATACCTATGTTTCTAGGAAGCATATGGTTAATGTTGATGATCGTTACTGCTATATATCGTAACATATATTATGTCACACTGTATACTGTACCACCATGAAGGAATTGTTGATATTTCATACTTACACATTAAATTACTATATATATTCAACTGATGCAAGTTAACTTTGCTACTTTACCCCACAGTCGTCAGTAGTGTGTCCAAGTGAAGTCCCCATAAACTTCATTGCTTATTAGTAACATAAAGTTATTATACGTTTCAGCGCCGGACAGACGGTGTTTTTCGTAAATATCTCTTAAACGAATCGTTGTATCAATATAATATTTCAGCACACTGTCTTTAACACCCGGGCGTAATTTATGGCTGACATACCATATTACTATATGTGTTATGTTAGGAGTTTACTGAGTGATATTAAGCCTAATCCAGTCATCATATCTAAGGCGTTATAGAGAATCGGACGAGTGTGGGGTACTCGTGTAACCCCTCCACCAACACCCCGAAATCCCCCCACACCATTCCTTCCTTCCCTACCCCAATATCTCATTATCCCCCTCCCCGTTTCACTCTTCACCCCCAAGGAACTAAATCTGGACCACTATGCTTCCTCATGCTGATTAATGATGCCCTCACCGACACCCAGCATCGATGGAAATACGTGGATGACTGCACGGTTGGCATCCCAGTCAACACCAGAACACCAGATTACAATCCACTGCAAGCCACCCTTGACAGGCTGCAGACGTGGACAGAGCACAACAACGTCTCCATCAACCACACCAAGACCGTGGTGATGCACGTCTGTACCTCATCTGCAGCTGTACCGCCCCCCCAGCTCACAATTGGCCCTCATCCACTCCAAGTCATCCACTCCTTTAAGCTTCTCGGCATCACTGTGGATGACCTATTATCATGGAAGCAACATGTCGCTAGGTTGGTCAAGGTTACCTCATACAAGCTGTACATGCTGCGCAGACTCAGGTCTCTGGGGACTCCAGCCATGTATGAGCAAGCCCTTAGCAAGTTCGGGGAAGGCTTGCTACGTAACCCACGCCACCGTCACCTCCTACCACCTAACGCCCCTCCACCAGCCAGGGCTACCCGACACCAAAACAAACTGGTGCCGCTCAGAGCCCCTCGCACTGACCGCTATCGTCAGAGCGCTATTCCCACTTTAGTGCGAAAAATAAACACATAGATTATTTTGTCTCCAAGTTGTAGCATAAGATCTTAGAATTAATATTAATCTTCCCCCCTGTAAATTTTCAGTCTCTGACTGCCATGTAAATAAACCGTTAATTATTATTATTATTTTATTATTTATTATTTACACCATCCCTCTTCCATTTTTTATTTTTTTTATGATAGTATGTATATACGTATCGTTCATTAGTAATATTGTTTAATACAGTTACCGTTGTGTGTGGACATGAAAACCAGGGTGGGTCAAATGACCATTAAAGCAATAGCTAATCCCGTTGTTAATGGCCGTATAGCCGGATAATAACCCACGTGTCTAAGGCCACCAGAAAAATTATTAATTTTGGTTTTGGGCAACTAAATATAATCGTTCATGGTTGCTTCATGTGTTCTTTACCTTTTTAAATAACCAATTTATGCCTTAATTGAATATTCACAGTCTCCCGTATCCCCTCCCCCTCTCTCTGAGGTATGAGGTACCCCCCAGTCCGAGGCTATGACTCAAGTAGTGACAGGGTAGAAATCATTGACTGCCGAGGCGCACCTATTAGCAACAATGTTGTCCATTTGCCCCCGTGGATGCAGGGCAGCGTTTGTTCTTCGTCTTGCCACATTGTACAAACGTGAAAGCCAGTGATGATGAAGACGATGACGTTTTCCTTGACAGTGATTGTGAATAAATTTTGATTTATCATGTTTGCATCATTAAATCCTACACTATTATATATATATATATATATATATATATATATATATATATATATATATATATATATATATATATATATATATATATATATATATATAATTTGGTGATAATATAAATATAAAAGGGACAAGTCAACAAAATAACATTATTAACTGGACCAAGTTGACATTTTATAATGAATAGGTACACAGTATCTAATAACTTTTCCTAGAAGGTCCAGACCACAGGTAATGCCAGTACATCGTGTTCACTTGCATGGTTGACCATAAGGACTGCAAACATGGACCTTCTACATACTACATGTATGTAAACATGCTGTTGTACAGTAATTATCAAAGTGAAATACGTCTTGCCTCTATAGAATTGTACTGCACCATACTCTTAGTTAATAATCATATCTATACATATACATCTACATAACATTCTAATATATAATACAGTGATGGAAGAAATAGGGAGGGCCACGAGTGATGAGGGAGGCGAGGAGCTAGGGGGAGAAGAGGAGGAGGGAGGGGTGAGAAGGGGGGGATGTAGTTGTGGTTAGGAATGGTTTGGGAGGGTGTTGGGGGGGGCCACACTTTCCTTCGAATGCGTCAATATGACTGGCTGGCTTTGTGCTATTTTTCACGAGTAAACTCCTCGCATAACACATATAGGAATATGGTATGTCAGCCATAAATTACGCCCGGGTGTTAAAGATAGTGTGTTGAAATATTATATTGATACAACGATTCGTTTAGGAGATATTTGCGAAAAACACCGTCTGTCCGGCGCTGAAACAGATAGTAGCTACTTTTGATATTTTGCAAAGTTTTCACAGATTACTTTAAAACCCACAGTCCTATTCACCCTATTCAAAACTTGTACAGTATATTCTAAATGTTTTCCCCAAATAAACAGCTACAACAGATCGAGGCTCTTTCTCTAAAAAAGGATTTCTCTGTAGTAAATGGAATATATACTGTGTAATGTATGAAAAAAGGCATTGCTGGACTAAAAGAGAATTAATGAGGGAAAGAAAACAGTTGATTAGACATTTTTTCTGTATTACGGCTGTACTCCGCTGCAGAATTAAGTGCAAATAATTTATAATGCTTTGTAGAGCATTCTCCTTCACTGTTTACAAAATAATAATATCAGCGGATGGGAGATCCTTGCGTCTGATTGGTTGGACTCTTTTGTTACCGACTTCGTGATTGGTTAGCAGACGACAAGATAAAATAAAGTAGAGCCATCTACCGTCAAAATATGAACTACGAATCACGGTGAGGATAACTTCTCGCTCCCTTACGATTGTTTAGTGAATAGACCTTAAGCGGCGCGCTGCCGTTATCGTAAGGGAGCCTCAGCGCCACTCCCTTATGGGAGCACTTAAGGGAGTGTTTAGTGAATCCGGGCCCTGAATTCCACCGACAAACTTTAGGAATATACCCTCCATCGAAAAATAAACCCACAATATTCTATAGTGAAATTATTATTTTCTTGTAAACGTGTGGTAGCCCAAGTCAGTACACTTTGCTGCCAGCCGAACAACGGACCAAAGGTGTTGGGGCACCAGTGTTTAGCTGGCAGCAAAGTGTACATACCTAGTTCACTAACCAAATAACAACATATTTATGACTGATTGAACTGATTGCATTACCTTCGGCAAACGGATCTGTTTGTGGCAGTAATTAACGTTGCCTATGTCGAACCTCAACAGTACCATGAATAAAGAAATAATTATATAACGCAAACTAAGGGCTTGTGTCCGTCTGTTTCTTGGTCTGTCCAGCTGTGCACGGTTGATTAATTAAGCGGCTGAATCCAGGAGGCTATACAATTATTCCACTTACGCAACTTGGCACAAGAAAGAGCGCAGATAGGTGGTACAGGCCTCCGAGATTGTAAATAAAATACTACTATTACTTTCAGAGACTCTGGCGAGCTAGCCAAGTTATAAATTCTATAGACGATTCACGTACATTCAGGAGCACTAATAAGTATACAGCTTTGGTGGAAGCTTTGAACAGTCCAATTCACCAACGAAATAATCCCGATGGAGACATTATTGTGCATCTATTTACTGTCTCTGGGTATTTGAAGCACACCTGAATACTTATTAGTGCTTGTGACTGTAAATACGGTGGCCCAGTGTACTGGCCTGTGTACCGAGAGGTCGGTGGTTTGCGCCCCAGTTTGAGATATCAAGGTGGACACGGACCGTGGAGGTGGATAACCCTAGCCAGTGTTTCGGGCTTGTATATCATGGATTGGGCTGTCTCCTCCTCATTGGACCGCATATCTGCTTGTGGAATTGAGGGGCATGATCCGCCCGCATTATTCCACTTTGTATACTGGCTCGTCACCACAGCTCATTAGCCTACATGACACCACAGTCATTAGCCTACATGACAACTCATCATCGCAATAGGGAATTTTCTAAACTCGTGGTTGCCACCAGGTGGCATCACAATCGGCGGTTCATCGCGCACACAAGCAAAATATTCCTTCAGAGTCATTCTATACACAAAAAAAGTGCATCGAGCTTAAATGATACATATTTCTACACAATTCTTTCTAAGTAGTAAAACACAGGTAAAATAGTACTATTCGTGATCAAAAGGAGTTAAGTTGATTTTCTGGTGAAATTGGCATTCAGATTATTTGGCCATCTCGGGTATACCAAACAGGTACACCATTGATTGGAAACAAAGTAAATGAAAATACAATAAACATAAAAAGAACATGCAGGTCATAGTTAAAACTCCGAATTACATAGATCAACTTCCTGGTTTATTGAAATACATATTTCAATTGAGAATAGGCAACTCGAATGTGCTGGCGAAGTAGTCGAATCGTATAGCAACTATCCACCGTTTCCTTTGTCCAGCTTCTTTGGGGAATATGTGGCCCCCATGTCTATTAACACATTGAGGGACACAACACGATGATGGCATGGTTGATAAAGTTGATTGTTGAGGTCTTGAGGAGTGAGGACTCTCCCTCTCGGATGTTTGTTTTGGTTCCAACTCGCTGAGTCTCGCTCGGCTACTTTTGCCTTGTCGCTCACTTGGTGAAGGAGATGCTAATATCTCCACAAAAATAACTATATCTATATATTACCATGTTACTGGGTATGTTACGTCATAATATGTAGTACAGTCTTAATCATATTTATTTGTATTGTCCAAATAAATAGATTTTAGCCTTGGCATATGCCTTACTTTAAATATCGACAGCAGAAGGTCGATAATCACGAAACAAAAATATCTAATTTAACCAACTTATCTCAAAATTATCCATACAGGGTATTAAAAAGTCGATGCAGGATTTCGAAAGTATCATAATGATCAAGGTTCTATGCATTTGTATGCTGATGGGATTTTAAAAAACAATATTTTAGCTCATGTCCCATGAACTGACTGCACAGCAGTGACATCTAGCGGATTAGTTTCAGAAATTCCCCATTGTTGTAAAGACGTGTGCCATTTGAGCAAGAAACATAAAACACGACTTTAAAAGGCTTTATTTTTCATTCACAGTTATTTTTATTGACAATTACACTGGCAGCAATAAAGAGGAACAAATATAAATATTTAATATGTATATGTTACTTGGCAATACTCCATGACGTCATAGCCAAGTGATGGGTGACGTCAGCACTGGCTGTGTTGGCTGCCTGGGAGCTGTGGTAACGAGCCAGTATACAAAGCGGAATAATGCGATCCGCCCTCCTTCCTTATCGTATATCCCCAGTAAATACCAAGAAATAAAAGCTGTTTTCTCATCAAGCGGAAACAGCGTACACATTCATTACTCATCTCTTTGGTTACAGCAGTATGTTGTGTCATGTTCAAACACCTGCGCTGCATTGATATATATGAATATTTAAATGCAGCCAGCGTGGGAGACGACCCTGTGACGTCATAGCAGGTGTCGGCAAACAGCAGATTTTGAAGGAAGCCTGCTGATCACTTTGATGTTTCCACGCTAGCAAGGAATCGCTGGAATAAATTGCTTACCAATTTCATGTAGAGAGAAATGAACTACATGTGTGAAGCTTCTAGCGAACGACGTACTTTATTTACGCACCCGTACGTGCTTTGTAAAATGAAATATAAAAAGGATGGGTTGAGGCTATGAAACTGGTTGATGGAGCGAGCATAGATTATACTATATTTTTTTTGTAAAGTGATATAACTTCAGGGCTTAAATTTTATATGAAGTATCAACAACAGCTTCGTCAGTATACAATATTTCTGGCAACATAGTGCCATGAAGGATAACAAATCAAGGCAATGTCAGGGAAAATAAAATATGTTGTTAACACGAGATCTGGCAACCACTAGTCACTCTCTTTCATTCCCAGCAGCAGCCCTGTGTACACCATCCATTGGGCTCACTATGGCTGGGTAAGGAAGGCTGCCTGCTCTGTCCACGGCTAGTGCTAGTCTCTGCTGCACTGCCTCTGCTGTATGCTCTGCCGCTCTGGCTGAGACTGGCTATGCTCAGCCTCAGCCAGCCAGGCGAGCCAGCCTCAGTCAGTCAGTACTGTCAGTCAGTGGTTGTTCAAACGGGCGAGGTGAAGCACGTACGGGGTGGCTGTGACGGTCGTGATAGGGTACTGCTTGTTTTTAGTGTGGTTTCTCTCGTTTTACATTAATCTACATTAATGCTGTGACCCTTTTATATCAGAGGTTGTTGTGGAAACGTTGTCTGGTAAAAGTGCAGTGAAAGAAACCATCAGAAATAGTGAAAATTTGTGGAAAAGACAAGAGATAATATGAAATTCCCATTCTTGTGTGTTCCACGACGCTCGTGTGTTTATTTCATCATCGATTTTGTCATATTTATAATCGTTTGGCATGCCACTGTTCTCAGACCATGAATTTACTAGTCACTAGAACACATTAGCGAAGTGGCAGGTAAGGAAGCCACGGTAGGCCTGGCAAGGATAACCTATTGTTTTTGTTTCATCCATGTAGATTATTTAATATAGTGAGTGACTGGGTGGCCTCGGTGCCATACACTGTTGCTAACTTGTGTCCTGGGTTAGGGATTCATAATATTATACCGGTTGGTAACTGACCTGTGTTCGAAGTTGTCATTTGGAGTATTCAGCACGTGTTTATCTTCATTTGTGGCGTGTAGGTGTGTCTGTATGTTTAAACCTATGCCTACTGTTTCATAACATTTGATGTGCTCTTTGTTTAATATTATCGTTAACTATACTTCATTTCAAATATTGTTGATTTACATAATTATTTTCATGGCATTACATTACATTTAGCCTACAGAAAACAGAATGGTTAACACGAATATTAACTGTGTTTCCGATAATTATCTGGCACGTATTTATCACAGCCGGTTTACCAAACGGTTTTGTATCTGTTTGTTTTTCTGTAATATATTACTGGAGGGGTCTTTATATCCGATCCTGAATAATTTAGCCTGTGTAAGGAACGAAGCTGTTTCCTAAGAATAATTTTACCTGGACTTTTCCAACATTTCTTAATTTTTAATGCATATTGTTGGGTATTCTGTTCATCTGATTTCAAAATATTGTGTAATGAAAGAACTTTTAATATGACCTTACCTAACCAAACCCCAGATGTTGCCTCGGTTCTAATTAATTAAGGTTTAAGTTATAACTCGGTTGCGTAGGGTAGCCTAGGTTAGGTTAATGTAATTTTGGTCAAGTTTGATCAGGTTAAAGTTAGATAAAGTTATTCTAATGCGAAATACAAAATATCAAACTGTGGAGAGGACAGTGTATGGGGGGGGGGGGGGGTCGTTTGCATTAGGAAAGAAGAAATGTTTAATTTTTACTTTCATCTACCCCTATCATATTGGAGAAGGGCAAGAGATTTTTTTCCGGAGGGGGGGGGGGGTGCACCTATGCAATACTGTCAATGGTAGAAATCATGTTAAATACAATAATATGAATGTTACGCCACATTTTGGTAGAAAACCTCTTTTATGACGTCATTGCAAGGACGTCATTATGAACAGTGAAATCGGTTAAAGCTGTATATATCATGGAAACCTACAAACCCTCGCTGAAAACGGCAACATTCAGGTGATGTCCCGGTACCTTAACTCTGAACCTCCTTTGTCACCTGACCTACTGTAACACTTGTACAGTACAAAGACATCTTTATTTTCGTAGAATAACAATAACTGCACTTGACCTTTTTTCGTGTTTTTGAAGGGATTTTAACACCAAGGAAGGCCAGCATCACGCTGTGTATACGACACTGTCTTTCGCTTTTTTTTTTTTAGTTGTTCCGTTAAAATGCTAAACTATGTTCTAAAAACAGTTATAATGTTTTCAGAGGTTCATTGTCGGGAGAATTACATAATTATACGATTCGGGATCCTCGGTTGGACAACTATTAGTTTAGGGTAGTTATCAGTAAGTAGGCTACATGTTAGGTTTCCTGTCAAGTTATCGAACACATGATGATTCCCCGTGCATCCTGTCTAATTAGGCTACCAGCTTTTCCTTCGTTATCTAGCTGGCCTGTATTAGTAAGCAGTAGCCAGTCTTCCGCGTGCTAATTATTGCCACGTAAACATCGATATCCAATTGTCAATATTGATCATTGTTTCCCAGTACGGTAGGCTGCGGTAGCTACACACAGAGGCCTACGTTGTTGGTCATTTTTGTTGCTTAATTATTATGTACTATGCTTTAATCGAATTAATAAATATTCACTTGTAAGATTTCATTTTGGCCCACAAGGTTAAATGTGGTGTTGTTGACTCTTATTTGTACCATACAATGTTTGTCCTCTCAGAAGAAGGCATTGTCAGCATTGGCTGACACTTGACTTTCAGGTGTCTGAATGTTTCGAACTAACGCTAATCAGGTAAAAAAAACATGCGAACGATTACCTACTCTTAATTGTAGCAATAACAGTACTTTTCATGCATTATCTATGAGTTCAATAGTCTCTCGCAACGAGTAAGCAACGTGTTACAATGTCTATTTTTTATAAGGTTACTGATGTCTGACATTACGG
This sequence comes from Petrolisthes cinctipes, assembly GCA_033782935.1. Classification (NCBI taxonomy): domain Eukaryota; kingdom Metazoa; phylum Arthropoda; class Malacostraca; order Decapoda; family Porcellanidae; genus Petrolisthes; species Petrolisthes cinctipes. The sequence continues at coordinate 137,849 of JAWQEG010002475.1, forward strand.
TACTTGTAATGTGTGTAAAGTATGGTACACTCGTGATACATAATTTCTGACCAGGAGGTAAGCCAGTCCGTGTAAAGGCTAATTAATTAAGGTTATGGCCACGAGTATTTGTTTAAAGCCAGACAACCGGAGCTGATAAATATGGGAGGTACAGTCGGCGGCAAATGTCCTGTCACCACATCTGCCAAGTCATGAAGTAAGTATGGAAATATAAATTATGCTTCATGGGCGTAAACAGAAAAAAAACACAGAGAAATATATAGATTTACCCCCTAGATGTCGTATTTCTGTATTGTGAATGTATTTATTCGATGATTAACCTTTGTTATATTTTAAAAAGTGTTGAGTGAGGCGACAACTTTTGCCGCCGACTAGCCTATATACAGTTGTGGAGAGAGAGAGAGAGAGAGAGAGAGACGGATATGGACCATAGACAGCAATTCATCTGTTTTTTTGTGTTGTCATGCTACTTGCTGAGTAACCATTCCCTCTCCCTACATAATTAATTCTCTTAAAGGGATAATACACTATTGCTTCACTGGAGTTGGTTTATTGCAACAAAGTATGCCAGGAAACAGATCTACATGAACAAAAATAATGGAGGCCTGTTGCTTGGAATAGTTTGGAGGACTCGGTTGCTCCAGATTTACCAACTCCGTAATACCCCCCAGAAGCTGACGGCCAAGAGAAGATGGAGTCTGGAATGCAACTGACGTAGAGAGCGAGAGTTGCCCTAATATAATTTTATAGATTCACAGCTGTGTTTTCAAGTCGTCTCTCCCCCGCCTTCCCTTCCTCCATCTCACTTTCTTCCGCTCTCTCTCTTTCCTTCTCCCTCTTCTCTATCTGCATTTTTCACTATAAAGGCGAAAATTAAGAACTGAAGACAGTAGACCCATTTAGCCTAATGTCCTCACCTGTACCTGTTAGCCTAGACTACATGGCATACTTAGGAGGAACAAGGCCCTTTATAAATCATAAAACTGGATTAATCAATTTTTTTATGGCCGTCATTGTATTGGGCATAAGACTAACCTAACCATCGCTTTAGACCTTACTGTAATCAGTGGACACAACTTTTCCATCAGGTTATTGTCGTCACTATAGTGGACCTTATCTTTTATCAGATGCTTACAGTACATATGGTAGTCTAGTATTACGTTGTCGCCAAGTCATTGTCATTATCCTCATTGAGTTCTATCATCACGACGGGACAGGAAGCCATATTAGGCCTATATAGCAACAGCAACAACAACGTTACCTTATTGTGCACAGTTGCTGACAAATTAAACAAGTCACTCATGACATGCACTCCTGAAACTGGAGTCCGGCCCTTCAACGAGCATAGGGTAGTTTTTTTTTTTTTTTTTTTTTTTTTTTTTTTTTTTTTTTTTCCCTAAAGTAGTGGTAGGCTATGTGTGATGTGTGTTCAGTTCCTTATGCTCGATGAGTGACCCAATACAAGTAAATCCCTGGATAAGTCTGTCGGTTTCATGTGTTCGCAGCTGTACAGTACTTACATGTAGGCTAATTGGTTTGGTAAGTATAGTAACAATTTGGGTACTGATCTGAAGGAGAGGTTCTGTTGTTGGTGAATATTGATCTTAAGGGGAGACTGTTGTTGGTCAATATTGATCTTGGGGAAGGTTCTGTTGTTTGTGTAAATATTGATCTTCAGGGGAGATTCTGTTGTGGTCAATATTGATTGTATGGGGAGGTTCAGTTGGTGTAGGTGAAAATTGATCTTAAGGGGAGGGTCTGTTTTTGGTGAAAAGCTACTGATATCCTCCAAACTAGGCTAGGCCTATGTCAGAAGACACCCCCTCAAAGGGAGTAATAGCCTATAGAGGATCTATTTCGTGGCATAGGTAGAGGGAATATTATTGTTTATTGACCTTCCAATTCATCTACAAAAGAATCTCCCCTTAAGGGGAGATTCTTTTGATGTTGATTTTGAAGGTCTTTGATTCCTCCAAACTATGCCGGGAAACAGATTCCTTATTAGGCTAGTACCACCATTGAGGGAGTCTGTTTTCTGGTATAGCCTAGTTTGGAGGAACCTTCCAGTTCACCAACAAGAGAATACCCCGTAACAACAATAATGGTGACTTGTTGCAAGGAATAGTTTGAAGGAAAAAATATTTTGTCAGCATTGTACAAACAGCCCACTTAATTCTTCCCTCGTGCCTGGGTTTACCACAAGCATGTATTGCACTCTTGCTTACTAACACTGCCAAACAGGTCAGAAATATAAGGTTACCGCTGTTATATATACTGTATAATATAAATACAAAGCCTGGTTAACATGAACCTGTTTCCTGGCATACTTTGGAGGAAACAAGTTGCTATAATGAACCAAAAATATACCATCCCCTTAAAGAGTGCAACACAGAAACCACATCCAACAATGTCAGGTCATCCATGCAGTGTTTGTCAATAATTACACAAATGTGCCTTGTTTCCAGGAATCTTTATATCGTATCGAGTGTAGCCTGCTCAAACGCAAGTGAATGTTAGAAAGAAGCATATACCGTTACCTGTTGACTGACAACCAAAATATATTTCAAAGCAAACAATAATTAGTATATAGGCCTATCTAAGAAACGGTGTATAAGTCAATTAAAAAAAGTGTATAAACAAGATTCGTAATGCGCATGCGAATTACATGCAGCCAGCCAGCCAACCAAATTAAATGTGCCTCCATAATAAGCTATAGAAAAAGAACTGTATAGTCTAAATACTAAGTAGAAACCGGTAGCTGACACATATATATATTATACAGTACTTCGATTAATGCAGATTAACTCTTCTGGGCACTTTGCATTCTAATTCCTCCACCAAGAAACCCATTATATACCAAAGAAGGATACGAGTGTGAAGGAAGGAAGGAAAGAACTACATTGACCCCTAGGAGGACTCACACCCACCTCCCTCACCGGACTCCTTCCCTCCACCACACCTCGCCTAGTATCGTGGCACCTCGTCGAGTTTATGGCCTTCGTACCTGCAGCTCTCTTCCCCACGCCAAGGTAAGAAGAACTTGTACAGTCTCGCACCATAATCCCTAGCCCACCTGAATCGAAGCTCGAAATCTGGAGCAGGAGGTTTCTAGACGACAGCCCACCCAAAGCCTCCATTGGTTCGAAATGTGTGTGGTCTCGAGAAACCGCCTGCTTCAAATCTCGGCCTTCGACTCAGGTGGGCTAGGGATTGTGGTGCGCGATAGTACCTTATAATTTTACCTACCTGATATTAGGTGAGGGTTGAGGAAGGCCAAGAGCTGGACGGGTATTTTTTGTATATGCTGTATATATAGGATACCTTATTAGTACACTGTTGGAGTCCTGTTGGTTTGTGATTTGAAAGCAGCAAATATATTAATCGACATTTTTCTTCTAAGAAAAAAGGCTACTGAGTAGACCTGTCTTTCTTTCTGTGATCTTACTATAATAAGTGGTGAAGTTGTCTATATATGCATAACCTATATTGTAGCCTATATGTGTAAAGCATGGATCTGAAAAGGTAGTTGATTCAGTGTAAAAGTAAGGAGCATTTATCCATTACCCTCGAGGACTTGTGACGTAAGGGACCCTCAGAATCTCGTTTATTGTGGGTCATTTTGTGTAATCCCTTCAATTCCGGCCTCAGTCACCCTCCTACTGCGCCGTCATCTTCACTGCTTTTTCCTGTTCTCTTCTCCATATACTGTACATGTAAGATTTTGTATATTTCGCTCAGTATGCAAGTTACCTGTAGGCTAGGTTAACTCTACCACCGGAGGGAGGTTTAGAAGAACTGAATAGGCCTATACACTGTTCATCTTCGTACTGTACTGGAAAGTGGAAAATATGACTGTAGTTACCATACTATGTTTGTACTACTCGGTACTTTGTTATACGGTCACGAGTGTTGGGAAGGAATTTGTTCGTAGGGAAGAGCCAAGGTGCCATAAAGTGTTTAAGATGTGTTGGATGGATGGTCATGCGAGCGACACTGAGAGGGTTGGATCAAGGCTATAAGCTTTAGGCTAGGCTAGTTGGTCTCACTCTGATTCTCCACACAGTCACTCACACGGCCAGTTCCAGTCCCCATCACCATGTTGATGTAAATAAGGCGCAAATTGATCGTCTTTTTAAATTGGTAGAAGAAATTTTCGTCGATTGTAAGAATTCATGAAAAAATTAAGTATTCATTTCTAATTTTCTTGCACACAAACCTCCACTCAATTTTAATGTTTTGTACAGTAGTCATAACCCTTCAGTCAATTATCTATTTTGTACAGTAAACAAAAGCACCAGGAATAATATATACAACATCACCAGAGAAACGTTGCTAAATTGGCATCCATCTGTAAGGCGTCCTGTGACACAGCTGACCAAGTGCCAAAGTGACCTTGGCCACCAACACAGATAAATAACCCCAGATAAATGTTTGAGGACTTTATCACGGGGCAGTCAGTATTATCAGTCATTTTATTTCTTTCGTGCTTGTTGTTCCATGCACCCTCTATCACATTCTTTACCTCTTCATATCGTGTCCATATGGTCTGGGCATACGTTATACTTTTCAATCAGTCATACTTTTCTTTGATATTCGAACTTGGGGAGAGTCCATGTGTTTATCTGTAGCCTGCAACCTCCCAGGCCCCGTTGCATTACTTTTATTGCCCTGCTGATAATTCAGACTCTTAGATTCACGTGGCACATGTATAGTATTGATCTCCCTCACTGTACGTACAGTACCTTACTTCGTCCTTGGGTGTCCTAATCGTTAAAACTGGTTATCCCAATAGGCCTATACCGCTGCTTATAATTTATCCTGTATATATTCCGTGAGTGATAATGAGCAGAGATTGATTTCGTTTATTCACAAATGGAGAACTGTTTACAAAAGCTTCGTTTGTATATCTTAAAATGCATGGTGCTTACGGATTTCCAGAAGTTATGGCTGGAACTGTACAATCTGAAGGGGCGGGGGGTAGTTTTTACTATAAAGGACACCAGCACCTTTAAATAGGCTACCGGTACGGTATCAGGCGATAGGTGAGTGAGTTGTGAATGTTTGTTGTGTCGCTTCAAAACGTTTCCCCTTAACATCAAACGACTTAGGTGGCGTCTCTCACTTCCTACTTTGTACCGTAAGCCTCTCATTTTTAAAGTTTCATTGATTCAGCTACTTAGGACCTTCTTTCACTCCAACCTTTCCTTCCTCTGTATCTCTCTTCTTCTCTGACATGTCTTACACACTCCTTTTCGCTTGTCCTGCCTGTGTAAACTTTTAACTACTGTACTGGAAGCCATATTCTTCTCTCCTTCTGATACACACTTACCTCCCTTAATAATTCCTACTCCCCCTACGGTACTACCTATCTCTCTATAGCCTGCTACTTCAACCCATAGGCCTTGCTTCAACCCAACCTCCCTTAACTCCTACTCCCCCCTACCTCCCTCAATTCCTACTCCCCCTAACCTCCCTCAATTCCTACTCCCCCTAACCTCCCTCAATTCCTACTCCCACCATCCTCCTTAACTCCTACTCCCCCCCAACCTCCCTTAACTCCTACTCCCCCCACCTCCCTTAACTCCTACTCCCCCCAACCTCCCTTAACTCCTACTCCCCCCACCTCCCTTAACTCCTACTCCCCCCTACCTCCCCTGAATACTAACTACTGCCATTCTGAATAATTTATGTAATAAATATCTCGTACACACATGACTAGCCTAGAGAGAGTGTGTGTGTGTGTGTTCTGGTGATGAGGAAAGCACCACACCACTGGGCCATTTTCATACTGTATTCTCAGCCTTTGTATCAGTTATGGTAAGGCTCAGTGGCTACGGTGTGCTCGCTCGGCCCTTCTAACCTGTACTTGCTTTCACTTGATAGTCATATCTGGTAAAATACACACACACACCGAAGCGACTGTTAAGGGGATCATATTATGTCTTGGGCTAGTTGAGTGCTACCGGTACTGATTCCTCCAGACTATGACAGATAATAAACTGCCTCAGTATACAAGCAGGGGTTCCTGGCTGTGAGTACAGTACCGTACCTTATAGTCTGTCCTGAGGCAGTGACACCCATCTGTACCTGTAGGGTATTATATGCAAACAAATAATTTGGGAATGTGAGAACTGGGTAGACGATACAGTATAGACAGGTTAGAACATAGGAGTATCGTAAATGACAAGTACTGTTGGGGATGTGGGTACTGTGTAAACTAGACAGGTAGCCTAGGTAGGAGGAAAGGAGTACTGAACTACAGAAGAGAAAAATTGAGGTGTGTGCATACCTCACCAGTTGAGAGAGAGGATGGTACAGTACCGTAAATGGTGGTGTGTGTGTGACTGACTGACTTGCTGGGCTTATGGATGGGTGAATGTCTCGGTACCTAGGTTACCTAAACCTGTTTCTGCTATACTCATCAAGTACACTCTTCTCCATCACATTGTATTTATGTTTTGTTCATATTCCAGCCCCGTATGTAGTGGGGTATGCTATATAGTTATTGTCTGCTGAAATGTGGGGTAGTACTTTAAAAGGGTTTAATGCCCCTTTGGGCACGGGTCGATCCCTCCTTTCCTTCTGTACCTTTCGTGCATGTTGTCTCCTCTCTGTTGCCTCTTTTGTGGCGTAAGGTTTTTAAGGCGTATAGCATAGCACAGTCTTCTTCCTTTATATAATTATATACTTTTCATTCATTCCACCATTCCACCCGTATCATTCCTTCTCCCTTCCTCTCCTGTCTGCGCCACTCCTTTTTCTTCTCTTACACTTCATTCCATTTGTTTTAATTCCCACGTCACTCCTCGTCCTCCCCACTGTAGGGTATAGCCTACTGCTCTCTCAGCTAATCTTGGTAATATAGACTTCTCAACCCTTCTTCGTACAATTTTATTCTCTCTCTCTCTCTCTCTCTCTCTCTCTCTCTCTCTCTCTCTCTCTCTCTCTCTCTCTCTCTCTCTCACGAACCTAAGCCACACACTTGTGACTTAGATTTAGCTTATGACTCCAAACACCAATACCGTAGGGCCTACTCGTATAACTCACTCGCCATCCGCCTCATCCACCCACCCACCCACCTATTCGTACCGTACCACTTAATTATTTTGTATCCTGCCCACTGAATGTCATGCTTCTACCCACCCTACCTCCCACCCTCCCTCCCACTCACTTGATTAACTTATGATCTGCCCATATTCATTGCTTTAAACATTTTGGGTCACGTTTGGTCAGTTTACCCGCGCATGCTTATTCACTCACTTGTTTTCCTATAGGACCTACTCGAATCTCTACACATCTACATCCATCATAACATCAGTATAGTTTTATCAGTGATTCGTCCTGCGTGTCTTATTCTTTCGAGTAGGCTACGGTAGCTATATACAGTGAAAGGCAAAAAGCCGCCGTGTGTGAAAAAATCAGGTAATTAGCGAACCATTACAAACCTCGGCTTTTCTTTAGCTTTGGCCTGCCTGCTTGGTGGGTTTCTTGTATGTTGTGTATATAGGTTAAGAGGAAAGTATATTATTGGTACATTGGCGTGCCTTGCTTCCTCCCAAGTAGGCTATGCCAGGAAACAGAACCAATGAATAGATATAATGGTGGCCTGTTGGTTGGAATAGCTTGGAGGAATCACTTGCTCTAGATTTACCAACACTGTATCTCCCCCTTAAGTTGTATTTGTTAGGTATTGATTGAAGGCGCGACATTAATTTTTTCTCATATTTCAGCTGTTCCTTGTTTTAGTAGTACAGTTTGTAGGAACGAGGAGCCTGCAATGCTTCAACGTCATCTCTCTCTCTCTCTCTCTCTCTCTCTCTCTCTCTCTCTCTCTCTCTCTCTCTCTCTCTCTCTCTTCACTCACACGGTAAAAAAAGAACACACCCACACACACACACACACACGGTAAAAACATACACATTGTCTGTCTTAGAATGCGGAAGGACGCGGTGACACTACCATACAAGGAAAGAATTTATAAAGGTTGTACAAGTGCATAGCTAAGTAAGTTCTCTCTCTCTCTCTCTCTCTCTCTCTCTCTCTCTCTCTCTCTCTCTCTCTCTCTGCAGCGTCAGTTTTTAAGTTACCACTCGAGTAAAATTCAGTCCAATATTTACCTTTCAAATTATTCCAGCTGCACACACACTCGTGGCAATATAATGACGTATGCTCTATGTTACATAGCCTATATAGTAAATACCCACGATAGAATGGTGTAGCCTAGCCGTGTAGGTATAGTCTACCCACGATATATTGCTTAAAGTAACATATGTATCCTATACTAACGATTATGCTCCAGGTAACATATTATACTCACGATATAGCCTAATGCACTAGGTAGCCTAACATATATACAACCTATACCCACTGTTTGCTGTAATGTTCTAGGTAATATATATACAGTTATACCCACGATGTAATGCTATAAGTAAGATATATATACCCACGATGTAATGCTATAGGTAAAATATATATAGGCCTACCCACGACTCTTTTGGGTCTTGTATATAGTGTTTGATTGGTCTTGTAAAAACCCACGATATTAGCCTGTGCCTTAGGTAACATATTTATACCCACGATATTATGCTTGAGGTAATATATAGGACTTAAACCCCCGTAGCCTATTTTGTTGTCATGGCTTTTCCTTTCCTTCCCACGTTCCGACTGACAGACAGGTGACGTATAGACAGGAAGGACATAGATAAAGAGTACTGTATTGAAGACTACAAAAAAAGAGGCGACCATAAAACACCGGCCTCTTTAGACTATAGAAAAGAACGAGTCTCTCTCTCTCTCTCTCTCTCTCTCTCTCTCTCTCTCTCTCTCTCTCTCTCTCTCTCTGACAGTAAGTCTCTGTTGACAGGTCTTAAGGGCAAGGTCAGTGTGCCGTTATTTTTAATCTGGATGTGGATTCAGGAATTATCTATATATTTCAGATAATTATATATATATAAAAAAAAGAGAAATATTGGTCATGATGTCCAAGCTTTTTGTAATAATAATAATAATAATAATGATAATAATAATGATGATGATGATGATGATGATGAGTATGAGTATGAAATATTGGTTGTAGTGCCCTCAGACTTTCTCAACCATTTTTGGGTAAGTAGATGTCTCGCCTTGTACTGTACTGAGTGTTATATAAATTGCTATAAGGTGATGCCCAGCGTTGGCGGAAGTTTACGGTTTCCGAATGCTCTTTTTTTATAATTCTTGATAATGAACCTGGTGATTAGGCCAATGAAGCGGACCAGTAGGCTTTTATATACCGGTAGGTAGCCTAGGCCTAGCCTAATGTATTGGCCGATATAGCCTGCGAATCAGAGAGAGAGAGAGAGAGAGAGAGAGAGAGAGAGAGAGAGAGAGAGAGAGAGAGAGAGAGAATATGTCTGAATGTGTAAGAGAATAAGGAGAGAGAGAGAGAGAGAGAGAGAGAGAGAGAGAGAGAGAGAGAGAGAGAGAGAGAGAGAGAGAGAGAATGTGTGTGTGTGAATATGCAAAGGAGAATAAGGAAAGAGAGAAAATGTGTGAATGTGTAAATGAAAATACGGAAGTAGAGAGCAGAAGACACGAGAAAAGAGAGTGTAGAAAGGTGCAGGGGAGGGAAAGCAAGGAAGGAGTGAGGTGAGAAAGAGGGAGGGATGTATTGATCGGAACGTTGGGAGAGCAGGGAGGGAGAGTGGGAGAAAGGGGGAGACCGGCATGGAAAGGGGAGGAAGGGAGGAGGGGTATTTACCAGAAGGGAAGGTAGGAGGGGGTGATGGTAAGGGGAAGTTTGTGATGAGAGAGTGAAGGGCTGGTACAACTGTGTGTGTGTGTGTGTGTGTGTGTGTGTAAGTTTAATTATATTCATATGATTTTCAATTGGATATACTATAAGCTATGCAAATGGCGGACGGTATAGTGCAATAATGATTGGTATATTATATAATGTGAAGTTTATATTATTGATGGATATGTGACATGTCTGCAAGTTATGTAGGCTATATATATTCGCTAGGCTCAGGGTGCAATTATATCAGCCCTGCAGTGCACTGGGTTCGAATCCTGACAAGACTAGGAATTTTAGTCTTGAGATCCCCTAGTGTCAAAGGTACAGTACAGTACAGTAAATTGGAGGTATTCTGAACACTCCAAACTGTCACGAAACAGCTCCGTTTATTGTAATTTAAAGATAATTATTTTGTTTTCTGGGATAGTTTAGAGGGATTAATAGCCTGCACCAATTTACTAAAGAAACGTATGTAAAATACAATAATTATGATCTGAATTTAATGGCTCAGCTCTCCAATGTCGACTAAAAGGAAATATATATATTCAGTATATTACAGATGTGTGGGTTATAATATGTTGTTTACAGCCGGTTTATCACACTATCTAGGCCTGTGATTAATATGGTAATAATGGCTAGACAAACTTAATAAACACACCACACTGATAACCATTTGCATAGAGATAAGCCTAATGTAGATCTATGCTTTATATATTTTAACCTTTGATGGATAACACCCGATCACCTCAACAATTTTAGGCAATAATATTATGCAGTAGTATTTTATTAGTTGTAGGCCTATGTTAGTAGTGTTTAATTAGTAGTAGGCTACCGTACTGTATTCTATTAGTAGTAATAGCCTATATTTGTAGTATTTTATTTGTAACATTGAGGTCCTTTGTTTCCTGGCATAGTTTAGACTTAGAGGATTCAGTAGCCCTCCAAATCACCTTAAGGACCTCTGTGCTCGTGTATAAAAATTGATAGCTTCTGATTCCTCCTGACCATGCCACGAAACAAGCTCCATCCATATTGGTGTGTGTGTTTCGTGGCAATATTTGAAGGACTCGTTTATCTCCAATTTTTTTTACTATATCATGGGGATAACCTCTTATTGGTACACATTGGGGGGCTGGCTACTTTACTGATTCCTCCAGACTAGCCTGTGCCAACAAACAAATTACCGGTACCACAACGTTACTTCAATAGGGGATCTGTTTCTTGACACAGATTGGAGTATTCAGTAGACTTTCAATTTACCGTCAAGCGATTGCAATTAATGGGGTAGGCTAGTACAGTATTGGTAAAATCTTGAGCAACCTATTCTTTCACACTAATCCAAGCAACAGGCCACCATTATATTTGTTCATCTGGTCCTTTTCCCTGGCATACTTTGGAGGAATCGAGGCGCTCTCATGTAGGCTAGGCTACTGTATCGTCACGTTCAATAATTGTCCTGTCAACACCTTCGAATGAAACTGCCTCGATAACTTATGTGAAACTATAGAGACAAGCGTTTTGATCTTTACTGTACTCAAAGTATGTTATCCCCTGAAGAAGATGAGTCAGCTTGGAAGGATCAGTGTTGAAGCCTTGTGGTGTAACTGAGAAAGATGGAACCGATTGTCAATATACCGTACATGTGCACATACATAACCGTACATACACATAATACATAACCGTACATACACATAATACATAACCGTACATACACATAATACATAACCGTACATACACATAATACATAACCGTACATACACATAATACATATCCGTACATACACATAATACATATCCGTACATACACATAATACATAACTTATCCGTACATAATACCTACCTTATCTTACATACACATGCATAGCTTACCCTTACATGCACATAATAGCCTATACATATCCGCATAGCCTACATGCACATAGCCTAGATATCCGTACATGAAATACACCCTCACACACATTTGTAGAGCACACACACACACACACCGCTATGCTAGGTAGGTGTTATGACTCTTGGTAATGTCAAGGTGAACCTCTTTCTCTCTCTCTCAACCTCTCTCTCTTGCCAGTTTAACCCTCACAATTGAGTTTCTATCTCTCTCTCTCTCTCTCTCTCTCTCTCTCTCTCTCTCTCTCTCTCTCTCTCTCTCTCTCTCTCTCTCTCTCAGTTAAGCCCATATAATGCCTTACAGAATATCGGCTGTGATATTAATGTGACTCTTATTAATCTGTAATTGTATTGATAGGAAAATAATCTACTCTAGAAAAATTAAAGTTTCCTTGTCCTCATCATGATTCTAAGCTAAGATAATCTCCCCATGTCCTTTTAATAATTAAAAAAACAACATACCAACCAATTGTATGTACAGTCTCTATAATAATAATAATAATAATAATATAGTTGGTGTTGGTGCAAATTTAACTAGGAAAAAAATATGCCACGTCAGCCAATTAAGCCAAAACATCTACAAGCAACAAACATATACCAGGAGACGTATATACTGTACTACAAAACTCAACCACCGATATTTATATGTATATGTTTTTGTTGAGTAAGATACATTTTAACTCTTGGACAACGGTGGAGAGTTTTAGGTGACAATATTAAACCTTCTGGCGGTAGATCAAGCATTTTTATTTTAAGACAAGCTTAGTGACAAGGAAAGATGTGACCGCGTCGTGTGTGAAGTCACGTGAATACTCCCTAGATATATGTGTGTGTGTAGTCACGTGAATAGTCCCTATGTGTGTGTGTGTGTGTAGTCACGTGAATAGTCCCTAGATATATGTGTGTGTGTGTGAAGTCACTTGAATAGTTCCCAGATAAGTGTGTGTGTGTGTGTATGTGTAGTCACGTGAATAGTCCCTAGATATGTGTGTGTGAAGTCACGTGAATAGTCCCTAGATATTGTGTGTGTGTGTGTGTGTGTGTGTGTGTGTGTGAAGTCACTTGAATAGTTCCCAGATAAGTGTGTGTGTGTGTGTGTGTATGTGTAGTCACGTGAATAGTCCCTAGATATGTGTGTGTGTGTGTGTGAAGTCACGTGAATAGTTACCAGATAAGTGTGTGTATGTGAGTGTGTAGTCACGTGAATTGTCCCTAGATATGTGTGTGTGTGTGTGTGTGTACAGTCCTTAGATGTGGTTACCCAGCTACTCACGTATCAGTCCCAAGATGTGGTCTAGGTGGTCGTAGTTTGTGGAATTGTTGAAGTCTACGTAGCACTCTGAACCATACAAGGAAACAGCTCCACTCTAGTCGCATAGGCTAGGTACTGAAGTAGTCTGTTTGGAGGAATCAATAGCCCTCCAATTCCCCCCCAACCAAACGATTCCTCTTAAGGGGGTAGGCTATATAGTAAAATTTTGTTGGTGGTAAATTTGGAGCAACCGAATCCTCCAAACAATTCCAGGCAACAGGCCACCATTATGTTTGTTCATCTGGTCCTGTTTTCCGGCATACTTTGGAGGAATAAAGGCGTTGTAGTGTACCAAAAGTGTATTAGCCTAGGGTAAATTGGTGGGCTACTGATTCCTCCAAACTATCCTACGAAACAGATCCCTCGTTAATTAAAGTAACATTAAGGTCATCAGTTTCCTGACACAGTTTGGAGGAATCACAGACCAACAAGGACCCTGTGATCGTGTAGCCTATGAGACTTGATGGCTTCTGATTCCTCCCGACTAGGCCAGGAAACAACCTCCTTCAATGTAGATAATGTTTCGTGACAATATTTGAAGGACTAACATCCATTTTTCTTACTACATCACGGGGTCCCTTAATCTACCCATCATTATGCCCGGCAGACACCAGATGGTCGAGAGGAACCAACCAACCAACCACACATCAGCCGCTCTCTGTAGTGTTATGTAAGGGTCTACTACTCACTTGTGGTTAGCAGATTGTCACGCGAGAAGAGGGATAGTGTTGTTGATAACTCTAGTACTTGGTCTTATAACTTCCCTTATTTATCTATTGGTGCAACATCATTATTAAGCTATTATTTTTTTTCTATTGTTATTGATATTATTATTATTATTATTGTAGTTGTAAATATTATTATGATTATTATTATTATTATTATTATTATTATTAATATAGAATCGTCTGACCTACCTTATAGTGACGTCTAAGGCACCCTTTACCATGACTATAATAATGTATTGTTTAGGTTTGTACTAATTAGCTGACTAACTTTCTATGGCTAAATGTTTTTTGGGAATGTTTTACTATGATGTTGAAAGTTGGTTGTTTGTATGTTTTGGGGGTCACTACGAAAAAAAAAACAAAAAAAAACACACACACACTGACAACCTACAGTCCCGAAGTTGAGGTATAAAAAAAGAAACACACACACACACACACACACACACTGACAACCTACAGTCCCGAAGTTGAGGTATAAAAAAAGAAACACACACACACACACACTGGTCAATTGGTCCATCAAAGCTGTACTGGGAAACAAACTACCTTTAATAGCATACTGTAGCTTCCTATAGAGCTCACAAGGGATCTGCTTTGTAGCTTTGATTGGAGGGCTCAGACGATTCCAATTCACTCACAAACAATTAACACAACCAGCTGATACCACTCACTGTTAGTAAGAAATATTCCCCCTCACACACACACACACACACACACACACAGGCCATTATAAAACTATTGTGGGCAGGTTTTCGATGTTACTCACTGATGACCATCTTGAATGTCGCTGCTGATAGGGTCTCTCTCTTCTCTCTTCTCTCTCTCTCTCTCTCTCTCTCTCTCTCTCTCTCTCTCTCTCTGTCTCTGTCTCTCTGTCTCTGTCTCTGTCTCTGTCTCTGTCTCTGTCTCTGTCTCTCTCTCTGTCTCTCTCTCTGTCTCTCTCTCTGTCTCTCTCTCTGTCTCTCTCTCTGTCTCTCTCTCTCTCTCTCTCTCTCTCTCTCTCTCTCTCTCTCTCTCTCTCTCTCTCTCTCTCTCTCTCTCTCTCTCTCTCTCTCTCTCCTCTCTCTCTCTCTCTCTCTCTCTCTTCTAATCATAACTTGTGGCTGACTCATCCTAATAAAGTTATGACCCTGTTTATGTAAGGTCACATACTACCCAGTGGTGGTTGTGATGCTCTGACAAGATGTTAGATAGAGTGAAGGTACGGGGTCGATACCAATGTTGTCCGTTGGCGATTTTTGAGAAGCCGATCGAAAGAATTATTAATGAACAAGATGGTGAAGAAGTTATGATTGAATTATATTATGATTTGCGTGAAGGAATTATACCTTATGTTGCGATTATTGTTACTTGATAGGCTAAAGGTGATATAGCCTACTTTTAAGAGAACACACACACACACACACACACACACCCCATATCAACAATGTGTACTATAGTCGGTGTTGGTACAGGATATTGCCAAGAATGTACTCCCCAACAAAAGGACAAAAGGCACGAGAGTTAGTGGACTGCCAACAGAGGGAAGGAAACACGTGCCAACTGTAGGTCGATTTCACAATGTTGTTGGTATTTGTGTGATCCCTCCCCAACCACACTCGAGATATACTATAGTCTATATCATTTTTCTCTACAGTTCACCATAAATTTCTTACAGGTCTATAATCGCGATCGCTCATGCCTAGCCTATATCTACTTCGTTGCCCAATTAATAAGGAACGTAAGTTATATTACAGTCGTTTTACTGTTTCGTTTGCAAATTCATACCAGAAGTCTGAATATCAGTGAATTAAAATACTGCATTAATATGACAGACTGGTTAAGGAATTGGTGACATCAGATATCCCATAAGTAGAAAAACAAACTCCCATAATAAATACAATAGCTGCTTTATATATAATATGTGTTGTATTACATAATGTCAGGCTGTGATTGTGTCAGTGAGGTAACAAGCAGCATAATAAACATTTATAGCTACAAGGGATGTATTATTAAAAGCTGTATTTATTGTTAGCCTTGTTGTTGTTGCTGATGTGTGGGATGATTTATTCATCTTCTGTGTTATCATTTTCACCTCGATGTTGGACGGACTGGAGTAGCCTAGTCTAATTATACTGTGTTGTGTGTTCTAATGAAACCCGAAAGCATAATTTGTTTCACAGGATTTTTATATAATTTTTGATAAGAGCTTTTTATGTGACCCCCTTGACATAATTATATTTTGAGTATCGGTACTAGACTGGAGCAGCGTCTGATCACTGGATTTTACAACATTTGAAGATTATTATTAAAGTCTTTGAGAGATGAGCATGGCTGTGATGCGGGGCTTTTGAGGTGTAACCTACTTAAGGGATAGATAGATGTGTCCTTCAAATATTGCAACGAAACACCACCTATATGGATGGAGCTTGTTTCGTGGCATGATCAGGAGGAATCAGAAGCCTCCAATTTTCAGGGTCCTTAAGGGGATACCGTGGTACTACGTTGGAGTGCCTTGATTCCTCCAAAGTAAGCCAGGAAATAGTTCTCGATGATCATAATTAATAGTAGTCAGATGCTTGGAATGCTTTGGAAGAATCAATTGCTCCAGATTTACCAATACTGTACTGTCCCCTTAAGTGTCTTCGCGTTTTCTGGTTGTGAAGGCTCCGGAATATTGTAGTTTCGCTCAAGAATCACAACCGGTACATGTTCTGGTAACGGCATCAAAATTCTGTTAAAGTTATGAGAGGAAAAGGTGGAATAGATAAATACAGTAACCAATATTAGAGAAGAAGGTAAAATAGTTATATATAGTTACAGTTGTACAAAGCAGAAGGTAACATAGTTATATATGGTAACAGTCAATAGATCAGAATGTAAAATAGTTATAAGTAAAAACTGGTATAATAGCTTACTGTAGGGATTCCTTTCTTATGTGTGTAGCTAGCATCGTCTATTAGGGCCCCTCACAATAGGTTCACATCTTCTAAGTTAAGGGCAGAGTCTCTTTTTGGTGACTTGGAAGGTCTGTGATTCCTCCAAACTATGTCAGGAAATAGACGCCCTCGCTGGTGTACTAATAGGGGATCTGTTACGTGGCATAGTTTGGAGGAATCAGTAGCCTTCCAATTCACCAACGAAGGAATCTCCCTTTATGGACCCTGTGATGTAGTCAGAAAATTGGAGGTAAATGAGTCCTTCAAGCACTGCCACGAAACACCATCTAATGGGAAGTAGCTTGTTTCGTGGCATAGTCAGGAGGAATCAGAGGCTCCAATTATGATATCCTACACGATCACAGGGTCATTAAGTGGTATCCTACTGTGGCTAACTTCATTATCTTATTTGTGCGTGAAATTGTGACAACACGCAACTTGTAAACAATGTGTCACTGTTACCATGAAGTAGTAAGTATAATCTTGCCCTCAACACTGACTGACCTCGAGAATATACAGTACCCATGTAAGTGAACGAGATGGGAGGGAGGGCGAGGGGATGGTTAGAGAGGGCACGGATGGTAAGGCATTTGTTTGTTCATTTGCCCTCTCTTGCTCCTTTCTATTCAATCTTCCCTGTAATAATTTCTCACTATCTTCTCCCTCCTCCCCCCTTTGGGCTACCAGAGAAGGCTGTAGGCACTAGGTCTCTTCTCATTAGAGACGAGACGCTTGAGAGGTCAACTAATTGAAGTTTTCAAAATCCTTCGTGGATATGAAAACATTGATTATCAGTGCCTGTTTAGCTTAAACACTAATGCAACTAGAAACCATGGATGGAAACTAGACTTGAAACGCTTCCGCCATAATACGTTAGGTAATTTCTTCACATATAAAATCTGCAATGTCTGGAATCAGCTACCAGCAGAGGTAGTTGATAGTTCCTCGATAGAGCAGTTCAAGACACAGTTAGACAAAGTTCTGCCAAGCCTGTTAGAGTTAAAGTGATTGTTTCCTCCTTTCCTGTACTAAAATTTCTTAGTCCGGCCTTTTTCCTCCGGGTTAGGTACATTTCCAATTCCATACCCGCAATGCGGGTGGGAGAGGTGGGTGGGGAGAGCCTTCTCTTTACTATACTTTTCTCTCACTATTAGTTAGCAACTGCTACTACACCTACTGTACCTCCTTGGTATGGGTCGTAAGACCTTTTGAGGTGCTACTTGTCCTTGTAACTCCTTGTAACTCTCTCTCTCTCTGCTTCACTTTATTCATATGTTCTCTTCGTCCCTCTTATCTCCACTCGCTTTCATAATTTACGTCTTTACTGTCTATCAACGGTCTCTCTCTCTCTCTCTCTCTCTCTCTCTCTCTCTCTTCTCTCTCTCTCTCTCTCTCTCTCTCTCTCTCTCTCTCTCTCTCTCTCTCTCTCTCTCTCTTCTACAACTTTGTCTCCGCCTCTGTCATCACAAATCCTCTTATTTCTCATTCATCTGGCACCAATTTGCACTTTTTCTCTTGTCCTGTCTCTTTCTCTCCATGCCTGCTTAGTCTGCATTCTGGTCTCCCATTCCCTCATTCCTCCTCTTCCTACACTTCCCTCCTCTTTCCTCTCCTCACCCTCTTCCCACCCCCTCCCTCCCTCTCCTTCTCACCCTCTTCCCTCTCCTCCTTACCTTCTACCCACCCCTCCCTCCCTCTTCCCTCTCCTCATCATCCCCTTCCCTCTCCTCCCACCCTACCCTCTCCTCCTCACCCTCTTCCCACACCTCCCGTCTCCTCCTCCTCTCTCCCCCCCTCCACCCTGAAGTCAATAGCGAGTGCGACCCACATTTTAGAGGGAGAGAGGGAGGAGGAGAGAGGAAGGGGAGGGAAGGTAGAGAGAAAGAAGAAAGGAAGATCGATGGGTGGATGTACGGAAGTACGGTATGAAAGAGGGAATGTAGGAAAGAAGCGAGGAAGGAAAGATGGATGGATGAATGGAAAAGAAGAGAATACGGATGAGTGGATGGATGAGAGAAAGAAAGGATGGCACGAAAGAAGAAAGGTAAGATGTGTGGATTGATAGAAGGAAGGAAGGAAGGAAGGAAGGATAGGTGGAAAGAGGAGTTGGTGGTGGGCAAATAGAGGAGTAAGAAAGAGAGATGAAATGAAGAAATGTGGAGAGAAAAGAGGATAAGGAAGAAGGAGGGAATGGAGAAGAGGTGATATTGAAGAAAAGAGAGAGAGAGAGAGAGAGAGAGAGAGAGAGAGAGAGAGAGAGAGAGAGAGAGAGAGAGAGAGAGAGAACGGAAAGTGAAACTACGAGAGAATTAATATAAGAGGAGATGAAAGCGAGGAAGAAGGGATGAAAGCGAGGGAGAAGGGATGAAAGAGAAAGAGAGAAAAATGGTTGAGAGAGGGAGGGGGAAAAGAATTGGAGAAAGGAGATATAAAAGGGGAAAGTGATTGAGAGGGGATTACAATTGAAAAGAAGAGAAAGGGAGGAGAGAACGAATGAAAATGTGAGTGAATAAAGAAGTAGGAGAGAAAGGCGAGCGAGGTTGATGATGAGTAAGAGTAGGGAGAATAAGAATAGGAAGAAGAGTAGATAGATTGATGAATAAAACAAGTTCAAAGAAGACAGAGGAACTATACGAGGGCAAAGAAATACGACAGCAAAATAGAATAGTGGATAGATAACGAAAGTGTGAGGGAATGAGAGTGGATAGATAGTGAATAGTGGATAGAAAGCGAAAGAGTGAGGGAATGAGAGTGGATAGTGGATAGATAGCGAAAGAGAGAGGGCAGGAGAGATGATAACAGGAAGGAGAGGGCTAATGGATGAAGTCAGGAACAAGTTAGGGAAAATTTCTGAAGTTAGTGGACAGAGTTTGGGAATGTGAGACGAAGGAGAAGAAGGAGAGACGAGATTAGAGTGAGGGAAGCATATACTGTATATAAATTCAGATTTGCCCATTCAGGTAGGTTTATTATTTAGTAGAGTATACCTCCAATGTTTATATACCTCTTCTGTATTAATGTCTAATCTCATTAATACATATTGTGAATCGATAATATGTGATCTTTTTTAGCACATGTCAATTCAGTTAGTACGGTACTGATACATATATTCACACATACCGGTACACATATATACACACATATTGCGTTCGGTTACACATATAAATGAGAGAGAGAGAGAGAGAGAGAGAGAGAGAGAGAGAGAGAGAGAGAGAACGGAAACGAAGATGGAGAGGAAGTTTGAGAAAGAGAAGTAGTGTAGTGAGGTTAAGGTTATGTGGGCGGGGGTATGAAGGTGAAGGATGTTACGAAAGAAGTGAAAAGCGAGGGAGGGAGAGGGACAAAAGAGAAAACTAACTATGCATTTAGGGAGGTAAAATGAACACCCTGTAGACTGGAAGAGGAAAGAGATGGAGAGGATAATGAAGGATAGGAAGGAAGAGAATATAAAACAGTACGGTAGTAGGAAAGGAAAGTGTATGATATATGTAAATTGGGTATGTACCCGTATATAAATTTTCTTTGGCGGTGTTGTGAGATTGCTAAGCACAGAGGTATACTGTAGTTGAGATGGGCATGTATGTAGGTTGTCCCACTCTCTCCTCTCACTCCTTCGACATCTCCCGCCTCTCCCTTACTCCTCTCACCCCAGTGACCCCTTCCCGCCTCTCCCACTACCTTTACCCCTTTCACTCCCACTACTCACTCCTCCTACTTCGTCTTCTCATCCCTCCCACTCCCTTCTCTCATCGATGACCCTCCTCTCATCCCTCTCACTCCTTCTCTCACCCCCTCTCACTCCCTCTTCTCTCACCCCTCTCACTCCCTCTTCTCTCACCCCCTCCCACTCCCTGCTCTCATCCCTCTCCCTCCTTCTCTCACCCCCTCCCACTCCCTGCTCTCATCCCTCTCCCTCCTTCTCTCACCCCCTCCCACTCCCTCCTCTCATCCCTCTCCCTCTTCTCACTCTCATCTCACCCATTCCCTGCTCTCATTCCTCTCACTCCCTCCTCCCTCTTCTCATCCTCCACCTCACTGCCCTCCTCTCACTGGCATTCCTAACACAACATTCCCGCCTCCTCACTCTCACTCCCCTCCCTCTAATACCTGCCTATATAGCATCCACCCTCTCTTTGTACCTCTCCCTTCCCCCTCACATGTCCAATCTCCTCTGTCTTCCCACCTGCTCTCTTTCCCTCTCACACACTCCTCATACCCTCCCTCCCACACACTCCTCATACCCTTCCTCTCACACACTCCTCCCTCCCTTCCTCTCACACACTCCTCATACCCTCCCTCTCACACACTCCTCATAACCTTCCTCTCACACACTCCTCATACCCTCCCTCTCACACACTTCTCATAACCTTCCTCTCACACACTCCTCCCTCCCTTCCTCTCACTCACTCTTCCCTCACTTTCACACACTCCTCCCATCACCCATATCACCTCTACCTATAGGCTACCTCTGTCAGTCTTCCCTGCCCTTCTTGTCACCCACTCTTTTACATCACAATCTTCCTCTCTCTCTCTCTCTCTCTCTCTCTCTCTCTCTCTCTCTCTCTCTCTCTCTCTCTCTCTCTCTCTCTCTCTCTCAGATATTTTTAGCGGTAGACAGAGAAGGTCCATCAGCGTTCTCTATTTTCATCATCTTCATTGTTGTTATTGTTTTGGTGGACATGCATGACGGAAGTCGTGACGTGTGTGTGTGTGTGTGTGTGTAGTAGTAGTAGTAGTTGACCTGGGCCACGGTAACGGGCTATAGATGAAGCCTATGTCCAGTGTCGGAACATATAAATAAAAAAAACACAGCGTGATATTTTGGCACAGAAGTAGCTTTAAGTCACCATATATACAACACACAATATATACAACAACCTACAACACATACACAGTCTACAACACACACACTATCTACAACACACACACTATCTACAATACACACTATCTACAACACACACACTATCTACAACACACACACTATCTACAACACACACATATACCCAACATAATATAACATATACAACACACATATACACACAACATAATATAACATATACAACACACATACACAACATAATATAACACTTATACACCAACATATCATAGCGTTAATTATATTTGAGCAGCTACTCACCATATACAACATTTTTGTCTTCAGGAACTAAAAATGCATCTTTACTTGTACATTTTTCTATTGTTTGTGTTTGGGTTGTCTTTTGGACTTATTGCATTGTAGCCTAGTTCATTGTAATAATACCCTGAAAGGAGGAGGCAGGACAGAGGTGGCAGGGAGGGAGGGAGGAAAGGGAGAGTGGATTGAGGGAGGGAGGGAGGTAGGGAGGATAGATGACATGGAGGAAAGGGAGAGTGGATTGAGGGAGGGAGGGAGGGAGGGAGGATAGATGACAGGGAGGAAGGGAGGATAGATGACAGGGAGGAAGGGAAGACAGAGGCGAAAGGGAGGAAAGGGAGAGTGGATTGAGGGAGGGAGGACAGGTGGCAGGGAGGTAAGGGAGAGAGAGGCGAAAGGGAGGAAAGGGAGAGTGGACTGAGGGAGGGAGTAAAGAGAGAGTGGGAGGGAGGAACATGGACGTGGAGGGAAATCTGTGGTAAGGGACACGGACTAAAATTGGATGAGGGAGGGAGAGGACAGGAATATATATATAAAGAGAGAGAGAGAGAGAGAGAGAGAGAGAGAGAGAGAGAGAGAGAGAGAGAGAGAGAGAGAGAGAGAGACACAGACAGACAAAGTGTATAAAGGGAGAGAAAGGGATGGTAAGGGGAAAGGACAGACAAAGAGAGGGAGAGGGAGTAGGGGAAGGGGGCGTATAAAGAGGTAGAGAAAGAATCGGCATGGAGGAAGGAGAAGGGGAGGGGGAAAGAAAACGTGTATAGGGAGAGAGAGAGAGGGAGGGAGTGAGTTAGGGGGCCTCTGCTGTGACCTGCTGGGGTTTGTGTTGGTGGTGCAGTATTAAAGGGGAACCACTCGTTGTTACAATACCCAACCCTTGTCTTCAGTACCCCTTAGTTGTAATACTCATCCTGTCTTATCTACTACATGTTGTTTACTTAGCTATACTGTTGGTTTTCATTATCCATCCTTACTTTATTCTCTACCCTTACTTCTTTACCCACCTTTACTCTATTACCCACCCTTACCCACACTCCTTACCTTTGTTCTGGCTCACACTTCCCTATGACGGAGAGTCCAAACCTTACACACACAATTCAAACCTTACACACACAGTCCAAACCTTACACACACAATTCAAACCTTACACACACAATTCAAACCTTACACACACAATTCAAACCTTACACACACAATTCAAACCTTATACACACAGTCCAAACCTTATACACACAGTCCAAACCTTACACACACAATTCAAACCTTACACACACAGTCCAAACCTTACACACACAATTCAAACCTTACACACACAGTCCAAACCTTACACACACAATTCGATGCTAACTTTAGGCTACCGTATACAATTTACTGCCTTGGAAATAGTGCAGTGACTAACTTTACAGTACAAACCTAATCAACCTGCTTGTATAATGAGAGACAGCAGGGTAGAACACACATGTACACGCACATTCAGACACCTCCATGCAGACACGCACACACACACGCGCAAATGCAGACACGCACATGCAGACACACACACACACACACACCTGATCCAGTGATAGCATTTTCAGGAAGTGCGGTTCTGATTTTAATACCGGTAGCCATGTAGTCTAATGTACAGTCGCGGCACATAGTCCTTGACCAGGGTGTAAGGGGAAAATTAATCTGTTCAAGGACTATGTGCCGCGACTGTACACATTAATGCCCGGTAGTCTACTATTCACACTTTACACGTAGGGAATTTGTTACGCTGGTCAATGTTAGGAGGAGTCAGTAGCCGTCCATCTCATCCCACAATGGAACTCATCTTTAAGGACCCTGTGATCGTGTATGATATTTGGAGACTTCTGATTCCTCCTGACTATACCACTAAACAAGCTTCTTCCATATAGGTAGTGTTTCGTCGCAGTATTTGAAGGACTCACTCACCTCCAATTTTCTCACTACAACACAGGGTCCCTTAATAATGTTTTCTACGTCTTGTATCGTTGAGGAGGAAATTTTCATGCGTCATAATTATAAGCCAAAATCCAGGTAACAACATGTCGGGAACACAGATATAGTTAGCAGACACACGTAAAACAATAAAAAAATAGAAGAGTGTAGGTAGTGTGTACACTAGAGCTCGTAAATTCGCGACCACGTACTTGGATGTATATGTCATTTGATCTGGTAACAATGACACCTTCCCCACACAGCGTTACCAGCTCAGATGACATAAACATCTAGGTACGTGGTCGAGAATTTATGCGTTCGAGTGTACATTCCTCAGTAGACTCGAGTTAGTGAGGGAATTTTTATGCACCATATATATAAGCCAATATCCAGGTGACAAGAGGTCGAGATAACAAAGATATAGGCAAGTTCCCAGACACAAGTAAATAGAAATAAAAAAATAGTGATCGTAAAGTGTAGGGTGTATGTATGTACAGTCGTGGTCAAAAATAATCATCCATATAAGGGTAACTCATGTAAGATTTTGGCAGCTTCACTCTGTTCTTTAGCTGATATTCGGTACTTTACAATAAATAGATTAAGTATCATCTTTGAATTTACTACAAGCAGCTACACACTACTTAAAACAATATCATCATCATTAAGTGAACGTGAAAACATTAGACAGTAAATTGTTTGAGATACCCATATGTGGATGATTATTATTGACCACGACTGTACATATACCCCGGTAGACCAGAGATATTACGTGCGTCATAATTATAAGCCCATATCCAGGTCACAACTGGTCGGGAAACAGGTCTAGCCTAGTTGTCAGACACAGGTAAAAGAAAGAGAGAGAGAGAGAGAGAGAGAGAGAGGAAAAAAAAAATATATATATATGATAATCTAGTCAGCAGACACACCAACCAAGCAGAGGACAGACAGACAGACAGACAGACAGACAGACAGACAGAGAAGCATCAAAGGGCAAACCAGCATCCGGGGTCACACACGTCACTCACTTCCAATCCATGCAACTCTATCCATCTGTCCTTCCTCTTCAATATTCCCTCGGGAGTCTCGTATTCCTTCCAGAGGGGGTCGTTTGTTATTTTTGGGGGGTGAATTGAACAACTGTGTACGGATTCCTCCAAATTATGCCAAGTACCGGTATAGAGTTCTGTTTTGTAATATATAATTGGGCTAGTTTTTTGAGGAATCACTATAGCTCTCCAGTAATTTTCCAAAATGAGATGGGTTTCGTTATTAAGAGGGTGATGATAATGTTACCATAGTGGGTGGATTTGGAGTTGTATTTAATAACTACAGAACGTGCCGCAAAACAGGTCACAGGTTAATAGTTTAGGCTTCTTAGGGAGTGTTGTATTATGGCTTAATTCAGAGTGTTTTTTTTTTATTATTATTATTATTATTATTATTATTATTGTTATTATTATTATTGTTGTTGTTGTTGTTGTTGTTATTATTATTATTATTAGTAGTAGTAGTAGTAGTAGTGCACCAACATTTCATGCCATTTATTAGGCCTACCCTCATGAAGAAAAGAATTATTTTATCGGGCAACCTCCATTATGAATAGGTTGTTTTGTAGCATAGAGTATGGAGGAATCAGGTGCCTCCAGTTAGCCGAGAAAATCATGCCCCCAGTTAATTAAGTGTGTGTGCAGCATCAGCGACTAAATTAATGACCACTAAGGCTGCAGAAAACACACACCACATGCTGTTTTGCTTAATTAAGGCGAGTTGGAGGCTACTGATTCCTCCACATTATGACAGAAAACGGCACGCACACGGAGGGAAAGTGTTTCGTTATTTTGCTTGGAGGAATTAGTAGCATCCAATACGTCTACAATAGATAATGGCTTCCTTAAAGATTATTCAAAATGTTTAGTGTTTAGTGGGACTAGTTCAGTTTTCTGGATCTAAAGGGGATATTTTATACATTCTTGATTGTACAGTTGCTGAAGAGTTCCTGTACCCCCTTTCTTACCTCACTACCCTACCCCAAGGGCCTAGACCAAATGTGGAAACTCCGTCGTCACTCACGTCCTTCGTTACAGAGTGAAAATGTCTTCCTTCATACAGACGTTCACCACTACTGCAACGCTGCCACATTTAGTATAGGGGTAGTGAGGTAGAAAAGGGGATACAGGAACCCCTTTCCACAACTGTACTTACATATACTGGAGGGCAACTAATTCCTTCTCCAAAATGTGCCACGAAACGGATGATCCCATGTTGTTATCACTGAGGTCGTCTGAATCCTGGCATAGTTTGGAGGAATCAGTAGCTCTCCAATCCATGCAACAACAAGAGTCTCTCCCTTAAGTGACAAGTGTGAGCATTAAGGGAACAAAACACTTTTGGTACATTGGAGCGCCTTGATTCCTCCAAGGTATGCCAAGAAACACGACCAGACGAACAGTAATAATAACAGTAATAATAGTTTGTAGGAATCAGTTGCTCCAGATTTACCAACTCTGTGACTGTAATCTCCCCTTAATCACTGTAAATATAGTCTGTGTTCTGGGGATGAGTGTAGGTTACCGTATAGGCTATAATAATAGGATTGTTTATCCCGGCCACCTGTTTGTGCAGAGTGATGGCGCCTGTTTACATTCTACACCATGCTTACGTTAGTCTGACGTGTTTACATCACTCAAATGTTCTGACCGGTGAGATGTAAGAGCCAGAGGATATAGTCATGGTACTTATTGGAAACAAGAATTCGTACACACACTGTTTGATTTGAGGGTTTACAACATATAGAAAATGTAGAACTACGTAACCGTAATACATCTCTATATTAGGTATGTTGTCTTGCAATTACCAAGTCAATTGGTATACCATTCATTGCAGTATTTCCAGATTAATGACCACTCTTTCCATATAGGCCTAGCCTGTAGAAGAAATCCTGTGGCCAAATGCACGATATGTTGAAAACCCAGAACCAGTAACACAACAACAATTCTCTCTCTCTCTCTCTCAAATTTGAATTTTTAACATTGTTTTGTATATACCCTCTGCAAAATCCGGACGAGAAAAGCTTTGTTATCAATCAACTGTAGCCATAACATCGGTACAGAGCATGTAAACCTGAGTGCACATATTCCCTTTTCTTGATATATATATATATATACACCGTACTGAGTTATGCAAGTGTTCGAACAAGGGAAGGACCTCTTTTTGGGTAAAATAGAGGCCAAGTGATTCCTCTAAAGTCAAAACAACTCAAGAACCAATCCCCTCAATGTTACTAATAGGGGATCTGTTGGATGACATGTTTTGAAAAATTCAGAAACCTTCCAATGTACCGTCAAGAGTTACTCCCCTTAAAACTCATGGCCACACCATCAATCTCTGAGTCACCACACACATGAGTTGACAGTGCTCGGTCATGTTGCTTAACTCACACCTTTATTCCTTAACTAGTGTGTTGTGCTCTGATGTTCAAGTCTACTCAGTGGCACACACACACACACATCCACACAGGGTCGAGCAAGCCCTCTGTTCAAGACATAGGCTGGCGGGTATCAAAAACAAAGTCACTTCTTAATATGTAGGAACACACAAACACAACGAAGTAATTACAAGTGACACCCCCCCCCCCCCTTTCCCCTCCGTCTGACATTAATGTAGCCTTGTGGATTCAATTATTCTGTTGCAAGTTTTGTGTGATAAATTTATATATTGTCATACTAACTTGCGTATTATTTTTATACGAATACATTAATGCAGTGTACAGTGAAGAACAAAAGTCGTGTCCATAAATTTGATGAAAGCATATGATAATTACCGAACCATTTGACCTCGGAATATAGTTTGGGTTTTGGATTCAGTGTGATTATTTGTACGTAAAAATGTGTAGGGCAAAACTACGAAAATATCTTTATATCTCATTACATGTACACTCGCTCACTCACTCACACATATTCCACAAACAGGGAAAGCAGTAGTGAATAGTAATCTTATATATGAGTGCACTTAGCGTTGCTTTGAAGTCCAGAGCATTCCCCTTTATCTGCTCAACTTCAATCCCACCGTTTCCATGTCTATTTCAGTGCTGGATAATCCCCGGGGCTTGGTGCTCGTTCGTATTGAATTATTTAATTATTCAGTTGCTTTGTGTAGCGGCCCCAGTGCGCACCGGTGTAACTTTCTATTTTTATTGTGTTTTACTAGTGTTTTGAAGTGTTAGTGTACTATTTAATCTGGTTATTATTAAAGTGGCATTGAATATAATATGTTAGTTAGGGTTTCTAATGGTAAGGATTGAACTGTATACGTGACTAAAATTGATCAGTATTATGGTCCCATATTTTCTCCTTCTCCTGGTCTACCTCTATCTATCTGTCAGACTATCAATCTGTCCTATCGTTCTATCACTATCATATATGAACACACACACACACACACACACACACACCTGCTCACATAACCAAGAATGAGGGCACTCCCACACATCTATATTGAATTATCGAATATTTCCATCCCCTACCCCCCCCCCCCTCTCTCTCTCTGACCCTTTAAATTCAATCTATAACCCGCCTGAACGCCTAGGAATAAAATCCTTATTGCGTAATCCTCTAGACTACCTTGGGAACCTATCAGTCTGTCCTTCAAAACAGTCAGACTCTTACACTCACCTCACCAACACAGTACAGTACGCCTGGGTAAGATAAGATAAGATTACATTCACACTTCTCATTATTTGTTGCTGTGTTTATTATGATACAGTGCCCATCATCTATATATTTAAATCTTTTATTAACTATATACGGTACTGTACTAAACATACATTTACTGAGACTAAGGGACGTAACTGTTGTGGGCAAATTGGAGCACACGTAGCCCTCCGAACTCTATCATAAAACACGTCTCTACAGTTTTATGTGAAGGGATTCTGTGTTGCTTAGGATATCTTAGAGGAATCAGAGCCCACGAATTTCCCACAGCAGGTTACTTCCCTTATTAAACGTATAGGTAGGGTAAGGAATGTTTGGGAGATGCATGCAGCTACAGTGAAATGTTGTGTGGAATGAGATGAACACTTAATATACTGTTATAAAATGCTGGCAGAGGGTATTGTTGGAGTGAGTTCGTGCCTTCACATCATCATTTTCCATCGCCCATAACATCGTATTATTTTTCACGGTTAAAACGGTAAATATACTTCTCATGTTGAAGGTCAAGTCCCAATATTGAAGGGCATTGCTTAAGGTGACGTGGGTTGGTTTGTATTTTTAGGGTTTAGGCGCCCCTTTGAACCTGA
This sequence comes from Petrolisthes cinctipes, assembly GCA_033782935.1. NCBI lineage: Eukaryota > Metazoa > Arthropoda > Malacostraca > Decapoda > Porcellanidae > Petrolisthes > Petrolisthes cinctipes. The sequence continues at coordinate 166,839 of JAWQEG010002475.1, forward strand.
ACCACCAGCTCTCTTTCAGTTCTTTAGCTGTCCCTCCTCTTCTGTTTCCTTCGTGCTTTTTGTCCCTATCGTTTCCTTCTTCCTCGTGTTACATTGTCTTCCAGGTCAATCTCTCTCTCTCTCATATTTTTTCTTCTTCCATCTAGCCTGACACCTTTTCCTCCCTCCTTCCTCATATCTTCTCTCCCTCTCTCGTTCCTCATACCTTCTCTCTATCTCCATCCCACCTTCCTCATATCTTCCCTCTCTCTCCCTCCCATCTTTCCCCACACCTCCTCACGCCCTCTCATCTCCCTCCCTCCCTCCCTCCTTCCTCATACTTTCTCTTCCTGCATCCCACATTCTGCAATAGTTTCTTCCTCTCCCCACCTCCCCGTCAACACATACACCTCTTTACCCCACATATCAGAACCAACCCTAACACATTATGGCCTGGCCGTCAAATCAATCGTTGTAGTTTTCTGTCATGTTGAAAATATTGCTCGGTAATCCTGTGAGTTGTGGCAGGCATATGGCTTCGTATTAATATAGCCAGAGCAAAACTGTACACATTTTTAATTTCACGTGGTTTCCGGGGGTTGTGCATGGTAGGATGGGAGAGTAAAGTTAATGGGGCTATGTGATTTTGTCGGTGAAGTGGAGGTTGTTAATTCCTCCCAACGTAATCATTGAAGAGTATCTCGAAGTAGCGTGATCAACCAGGACCGGAAGGTATTCATAATTATAACTTCTCGAGGTTTGCAGTAATTTCGATACGTTTGCAGTACTGACCTCGCCACCAAATTGTTTCAGACTCATTTCACAGCATTGGAGACGATATTCCTCCTCTTGAAGTAAGTACGTACCAGTCTATATTATGATTTCAAAGCAGTGCCTCACGGGTTCTAGTCCTTGTCATGAAGAAATGAACGATTACCAACAAAATTTTAGCTCAGGAGTGAACTTGACTTTCATAATTGCAGGCCCTGATGTTAATTTTATGTACGGTAATGATGTTTATGTGATATTATTTTTGTGTGATGTTAATGATACTATTTTTGTGATGTTATTTAATGTGATTTTAGTTAGGTGATACTATTTTTGTTATGTTATTTCATGTGATATTATTTATATGTGATTTTAATTAGGTGATACTATTTATGCGATGTTGTATAAGTGATGTTAGGCCCTATATAATTATACAGTAGGCCTATATGATGCGTTACCGTATGAGGTGAACATTCATTTGCATAACATCCAACCACACATACGAATGGAAGGAAGCATGCTGATTCCTCCAAACTATATATATATATGCCACAAACAGAATAGTGAGATGGGGAGAGGAGGGGTGGGGAAGAGAGAGGTAGTAGGGAGAGTTGGGTTTAAAGAGAGAATGGGCATCAGTGTCCAAGTGAAGGGGTCTGTTTAGTAGCATAGTGTGGAGGAATAAAAAACCTTCCATTTCGACCGTAAACAGAAGCGCCCCGAACCTTTAGCTGTATATAAGTAATAGCCATACAAAATTAACAGTAAATAAGTAACAGTATATAAGTATCAGTATATAAGTATAAGTAATAGCTATGCAATATTAATAGTAAATAGGTATCTGTATATCCGTATAAGTATATAAGTATAAGTTACAGCACTTCATTAATAGGATATAAGTATCGTAACAGTGAATTATTAACATCATATAAGTGTGTTACCGTAACCGTACTAGTAACATTACATCATCAGTATTATTTGTGTGTTAGTAACAATTTATCTTTCAATCTAGTCACCTTAATTATACTCTGTACCCACATCATTATTTATAGTCGTCTGATGATGGGAATTATTATCACAACAGCTGCTATGTGTCTTGAATCTTACACACACACACACACACACCTCGTTAACCAGTACCCACAATTTGTATGGCTAGCTTGGAGGAAATCATTGGCCTTCAGTGTGTCCGATGTTTGCACGAATTTGGGGCGGAAATGAGAATATATTTAGAGGTGGGTATGCTCACATAAAATATCTCTTGTCAATTCCCATATTTCAAAAAGCGGTCATTAGAAATATATATATATACAGGAAGTTTGAAATATCAGGCACAGGAATCATATCGTCATACTGATCATTAACCTGGTAGTATTATTTATATATATATATATAATAAAGGATGAGTGAAGGGAAAGAGGGAGGAATGGAAGGGGAATGGTGGAGTGGAGGGAAAGGAGGAGGATGAAAGGAAAGGAAGAGGAGTGGAAGGAAAAGAGGGAGGAATGGAGGGAAAGAGGGAGGAGTAGAGAAAAAGAGGGTGGAATGGAAGGAGGATGGAGGAGTGAAGAGAAAAGGGAGGGATGGAAGGAAAGATGGAGGAGGGATGAAAAAGTGGGTGGAAATAGAGATTATTGGAGGTAAAGAGGGAGGAGTAGAGGAAAACGGTGAGGGATGGAGGGAAAGAGGGAAGAATGGATGGAGGAGTGGATGGGAAGGACAGACAGGGGTGACTGAACTGGTGAGAGGTCTGGGAAGAAGGGAGAGCAAGGGCAAAGATAAAGAGTCAAAGTGATAAACAAATGATACAACATGATTATCTCACCTCTAACATTATCTCACTAGAACACTCCTCTCTCCCCCTACCTCCCTCCCTCCCTCCCTCCCACACACACACACCCATTGAACAAACCTACCCCCACTCCCCCTCCACACCCCCTACCTAGAAACCCTCCCTCCTACCGACCCCCACCTGCCCACACTCCCCCTCTACACCCCCACCTACCCACACTCCCCCTCTACACCCCCACCTACCCACACTCCCCCTCTACACCCCCACCTACCCACACTCCCCCTCCACACCCCCTACCCAGAAAACCCTCCCTCCTACCGACCCCCACCTACCCACACTCCCCCTCCACACCCCCTACCCAGAAACCCTTACTCCACCAACCTACAACTACCTCTAGCAAACCCCACCTCAACCCTCCACAATCATCACCACTTTTTTTCACCACCACCATCCCCCATCACTTTCCACCACCACCATTCCCCTCCGCCACCACCATTCCCCTCCCTCACCACTACCATCCCCCATCACTTTCCACCACCACCACCATTCCGCCCACCACCACCACCACCACCACCATTCCCCTCCCTCAGCACTACCATTCCCCTCCCTTACCACTACCATTCCCCCCCTCTACCATTCCCCATCTCTTTCCACCATCATTTTTCACCATCCTCATAGACCTACTAACCTTCCATCACCACCACCACTTCTCTCAATCCATACCCTCCATTTCTCAATCCATACTCTCCACTTCTCTCAATCCATACCCTCCACCTTCTCCCCCTCTATACTCTGTCTTCTCTAATCATCCCCATCCCGTCTCTACCTCCAGCTTCCCTTTCTCCACCATACCTCTGCCTTCCATTTCCCCACATCACTGGATACCCAACCTGTGTAGGCTTTCACTGTAACATGTGCGATTTGGTGAGAAAATGAAGTCTTTGGAGAATATACAAATTGTTGTGAAACTGGGGCGGACACACACACACACACACACACACACACACTTAGAGAGAGAGAGAGAGAGAGAGAGAGAGAGAGAGAGAGAGAGAGAGAGAGAGAGCTGGCAGCAGTGTGTGTGTGGCACCATTGTCCTTTGAGGAGGAGAATCACTGGCATCTGACAATAGTAATAACAACAACACAAACAACAACAACAATAGTGGCCGCATCAGTGACAGCTATGGACAGCAACAAGAACAAGTAATATATAAATAATAAATAAATATAGACAAACATAGACATCATTAACAAAACGATTACAACGAAAACAAACAAGATAAACCAAACATTAAGAATCAACAAAACAAGAGGACACAAGAGAACGAAAGAAAATGCATAAATTATAGTAACTACTGTACTTTTATTTATTTATTTATTTATTTATTTATTTTGGTCTGGCTAAAATGCACCTACTTCCACATATCATATTCTTACCTTTCCTCCGCTGAATATAGTAGAGCTAAGACGAACTACATGAAACGTGTATATTGCTTATAAATGTATTAGCTACAAAATACAAACACCGTATATATAATGTAATTGAATCATGTAGCCTACTGTACGTATGGATACTAACTAAAAGGTAACCACGTGCATTTTACATACACACACACACACACACACACACACATATATATATATACAGAGGCAAAGACAACACACACACACATACATATAGAGGCAAAGACAACACACACACACACACACACACACACACACACACACACACACACACACACACACAAACTAAGGTGAAGACATTGAATATATTGTTGGCACGATAATGGTGGCGTCACACTCAGTACATTCCCTCAAGTCCTTGCTCCCGACGTACTACACTGTTTGGGGAATTTTGAGGGTTGCCACTGATTGCTCCAAACTATGCCAGGAAACAGATGACTTCAATGTGACTTATAGAGGATCTGCTTAGTGGCATAGTTTGGAGGAATCAGTAGCATTCCGATTTACCAACAAATGTGACTTCCAGTAAGTAGGGGACGCTCGGGATAACTGGTGGAAATAATTATTATGTCATGGGGGGGGGGGGGGTACAGGGGTTGGTAGTACTTGTTAGAATATGTCTAGGATTGTTTTGGGGTTGGTAGTACTGGTTAGAATATGTCAGGGATGAGTGTAGGGGTTGGTAGGACTGGTGAGAATATGTCAGGGATGAGTGTAGGGGTTGGTAGGACTGGTTAGAATATGTCAAGGTTGGGTATAGAGGTTAGTAGTACTGGTTAGAATATGTCAAGGATGGGTAGGCCTATAGGGGGGGGATGCGTTTAAGGAAGGAAAATTGTATTGTGGGTAAAAATTGTGTGTAAAACTGGTTAGGATGCGAATAGTCAGGGAGGAGGAACATTTACACGACGAGGCCGAGAATTAAGTAAGGAAGGACAATGCCAGCCGGACGTATAGTTAAAAAAGAAGAACAAGACGTAGAGCAGTTGAATTAAGGGTAGAATAGAGGAGGTATAGAACAAATGAGGAGAAGATAAACAAACTAAGTGTATGGCAGAGCTGCGATAAAGGGTACAATAAATTTAAGAACCATCAAGCAGAAGGGGTTAGCAAATGCAAGACAGATTAGAATAGAAAGGTGAAGGGAAGGTCTGGGAGAAAGTAAACAATAGAAGGGAAGGGAAGAAAAGATGTAGTTAAGTTTAAATTAGATACAGTACAGAGGGTTAAAATTAAAGAGGGCAGGAAAGGGATGGAAAACAGGTCAAAATTAGGGGGATGGGAAAACGATATGGCTGGTTGGAAAAGAAAAGGGACGATCTTGGGAAAGTAAAATGAGATAGATTGAAATACAATAACTATATAGGGCAGGGTAGGAAAGGAAAGTAAAGATCTGTGGAAAGAAAAGTGTAATAATATGAAATATAATCATGGTTTAGGGAAGGAAAGGGAGTGTAAAGATTAGATAGAATGAAAGACAATAACAAAGGAAGAATATGGGTGGGGGCAGGGAAGAAAGGGAAGATCTAGGAAGGTAAAATGAGGTATAGAATAGAGGGCAAGAATGAGAAAGGGGAGGGAGGTAGGTGGGTGCCACGTGAGGAGGGTGCCAGCCAACAGGTGGGGGAGGTAAATTTGGCACCTTTATTGTGTCACTCCC
>JAWQEG010002475.1:175000-211641 GCA_033782935.1 Petrolisthes cinctipes
ATCACAGGGTCTTTAACCCCTGAACACCGGGTGTTTACCTGTGACAGATAAAAGCGTCGTACGTTATTTGAAGCAAAATTTGAGGCATGTTATAATTCCAACCACTGGATTTTTTCCCCCCATGCACCTCATTTAAATATAATATTAGTTGTTATAGATTAATTGAAATAGTTCTTATGGGGATAGTACAGTGTTGATAAATCTATGGAGTAAATTATTCCTCTAAACAGGCGATAATGTGGTGGTAAATCTGGAGCAAATGATTCCTCCAAACAAGCCACCATTATTATTTTGTTCATCTGGTCTTCTTTCCTGACACACATCATGGAAGAATCACGTCTCTCAGATGTACTAAAAGTATATTAGGCCTACCGCACTAACCTCTGGCGTCAATACTAATTTTCCTTCCCTCTTGTCGGGAAAACTAGTCTAGCTGGAGAAAAAATAAACTGTAAAAGTCATTAGCCATTTAAGGGGAGATTCTCTTGGAAGGTCTCGGATTCCTTCAAACTATGACACGAAACGGCAGATCCTTTATTAGTAACATGGAGGTGATTTGTTTCCTGGTATGGTGTGGAGGAATCAGTAGCACTCCAATTTACCAAAAAGAAAATTCCCCCCATATAATTAACCATTGTAAAGGTCAAAAAGGTGTTGGCGACTCATGGCTTCCTCATTTTAATTAACTGTGCCACGAAGCGTCTCAATAACTAATTTCCGTTTTCAATAAAGTTAGTGCAATCCAACACTACAGTAATTGCATCTTAAATTTACACAACAACGTAGCCTACTTATCTGCAGCTTAAAAATGCAACACGAACGTAAACGCAAACGTATTCCCTGGTCCATTGTCGTCTTCCTTCAAGCATTCGGACAAGTTGTAGGCTAACCCTCAGGTGTAGGTGTGTGTGTGTGTGTGTGTGTGTTTGTGTGTGTGTGTGTGTGTGTGTGTGTGTGTGTGTGTTTTGTTTTTGTTAGTTAATGGGGTTAGTACGGTGTTGGTGGAAAATTTGAAGCAAGTTATTTCTTCAAACTATTCCAAGCAACAGGACTCTTATTATATTTCTTAACTTGGTCCTGTTTCCTGGCATAGTCTGGAGGAATCGAGGTGCTCCAATGTACCAAATGCTGGCTATCCCCTAACTGTTGAGTAAAGGAAAGACACAAAGACCATGTTTTGTTGTTGTATTTTTTCACTCGCTTACAATGCTTCCCAGAGCCACGAGGGTAATGTATGTACAGTCACGAGCTGTAGTAAGTATCCAGGTTTTCTTGTTGGAGTTTGGAATCATCTGACATACCACTGAACCAATTACAACGCTTAATAATCCTGTCTCATAAAGACATATATACATACATACTGGAGCTCGTTAATAATAATACTATATCGTCTATCAAGCTGTTCGAAGCAGACCTGGATACTCTTGTTATGTCTCGTGACTGTACAGAAGAAGGAAGATGATTGTGAGAGAAGAACAGACAGGTTTATTTATGCTGCAAGTGTTGATTAGGACAAGTAATAATGATCTATTTTTTTAATAAACAATATTATTATTATTATTATTATTGATATTATTATTGATATTATTATTATTATTATTGATATTATTATTGATATTATTATTATTATTGTTATTATTATTATTATTATTATTATTATTATTATTATTATTATTAATGGTAGTAGTAGTAGTTTTGTTATATCGTATTAACAGTTAGTCACACTGGACCCTGGGGACCGCGACACACCTGAAGTTCATTGAAGATTAGATAAGCAGTAAAAAAAATCTCAAGGACCGTGTGGGGACGGAGGGAAGGGAGGGGAGGAGATGGGAGAGGTGTATGAGGGAGTGGATAAGGAGGGGAGGGGAGGGGAAGTGTGGACAAGGGAGGGGAGGGGAGGGGAAGTGTGGACAAGGGAGGGAGGGGGGATATAAGGTGGAAATAGGGGAGTGGATGAATTGACAATGGATGATGATGTAGCCTATAGGAGTTTCAAGTAAAAAAAAGAAAAGAAGGTTGTGCTGTAGGATTTCACTGTCCCTCCTTTCCTACCTTTTCCTTCGTGCTTGCTGACCCTCGTTTGTCTCCTACTGCCTCGTGACTACAAGATCTTTCTGGCCAACAGCAGGCAGGAACACCCATCTGGGCAAGGGACAAGAGGGAAGGAGGGGGATAGAAGGTGGACAAGGAAGGGTTGGAGAGGCGAGGGCTGGACAAGGTAGTAGTGGTGTCGCTTGCTCCGTTACCTTGTTGTCTGGTTGGTGCTATGTTAGGTGGGCTGCGACGTAGCTAGAAAATTGGAGGTTAATGAGTCCTTCAAACATTCCACTAAACGCCGCTTACATTGCAGACGCATGTTTCGTGGCATAATCAGGAGAAATCACAAGCCTCCAATTCTCATAGCCTCCATGGTTTCAGGGTCCTCTATAGTTCCTTAAAAAGAGTTACGGTACCTACTGCGGATGAATGAATTACAGGGACACTAATTCCTCTAAACTATTTATGCCAGAAATATAAACAAGTATAGTCAACGGTATGACACGTACTGTAACCATTATCCGTCTTTCTATGACTTGCAGTCCTTTTAAACGCAGGGTAATTAACCATCTCCAACATAATTTCTAGTAGACACAGATTATGATCTTATCAGTTGTTTAGTACACAGATGAGAACGTCTAGCAGGTGTCTTGTGTGTAGTGAAATACTTGGCCTATGTGTGTGTGAATGAGTATGCAGTGAGAGACTGTGTGTGTTTGTGTGTGTGTGCATATAAGTTGCAAAATCAACATGTGCATTGCAAGGTCGGTCACATCTGGTTAGGTGGGTGGAAGACTCGTTGCACGCGTTGACCTTCATTGCTCTTCCTCAAGGCTGGCTGGCTAGCTGTCTGTACCGCCCTTTGTTGATTGGTTGGTATTGCTGCAGGAATGTTTGTGTGCTTTCTTGTTTGTTTGTGTGTGTGTTTATGCCGTATGTGTTGTGTGGGTGTTTATGTTGTGCCTGTGTGTATTGTGTTGTGTTGTGTTGTTTGTATGTGCACATACCTGGGCTTCCCTTCCTCACTTGCACGAGCCCTGTGATCAGTGTTGCCAGTTCTACACATAGTAATTATGTCCACCAACATCATCTTATCAGCCACTGAAGAAACAGCTGATCGCCTGGTGAAGCAAAAATTAGTCAGCTATTGCAAAAGAGAGTGAGACTGTGTGTGTGTGTGTGTGTGTGTGTGTGTGTGTGTGTGTGTGTGACAAACAGAGAGCGTGAGAGACTGTGTGTGTGCATGTGCGTGCGAGTGTGAGAGAGATGAAAGATGGAAGCGAAGGGAGGCGTGAAAGACAGGGGTCAAAGGTTAGATAAACGAGTGAGGGTGAGGAGGGCAGGGGAGGTGAGGTGAGGATTGTACATATACGTGTGTTAATCTCGTTATGGACATCACCTCGCTTCTCTGCACCCGCAAGCTGACCACTGGAAACATGAATGGATTAGTTGATAGTTACAGCAAGATGAATGGATAGATGGATGGGTGAATGGATGGATGGATGGATTAATGAATGGATGGATAGATTAATGAATGGATGGGTAGATATATGAATGGTTAAATGGATAGATGGATGGATATAGAGATATTGAGAAAATAAGGTGGATGGAGGTTTGAAAGTGATGAATGCATACCTTGAATGGATGGATGGATGGAAATTGCTTAAATACATTGAGAGATGGATAGAGATGGATGGATGGATAGATGGAGGGTTGGCAAGATCCTATAATGAAATGGTTGAATGTACAGACGGGTGAATGGATGGATGGATGAAGAAAGAGTGAGTGTATGGATGAATGGGTGGATAAGTGAGTAGGTAGGTCGGTGGGAAGGTAGATAGATAGTTGATGTACAGAAGAGTAAAAGGATGGATAGATAAAGAAAGAGTGTATGGGTGTATAAAGAAAGGAGGTAGATAGATAGATAGATAGATAATTGATGTACAGTAGGGTAAATGGATGGATAGATAAAGAAAGAGTGAGTGTATGGGTGTATAAAGAAAGGAGGTAGATAGATAGATAGATAGTTGATGTACAGTAGGGTAAATGGATGGATAGATAAAGAAAGAGTGAGTGTAGGTATAGGTAGCCTATGTAGGTAGACAGTTGATAGGTTATGGGTTGAAGGTAAGAGAAGCCCTTCAGGTAAGCCTTGGCCCTATGTTTTTATACCTCACTGCTCTCTCTCTCTCTCTCTCTCTCTCTCTCTCTCTCTCTCTCTCTGTGTGTGTGTGTGTGTGTGTGTGTGTGGAGTGCAATAATTTTTAACATCAGTTTATATAAGCAAATCCCACTGATAAGACGACCACATATTCAACATACAGACAATAGGTATAAAAAAAAAAAAAAAAAAAAAAAATAATATATGGAACACCAGGCTAATGAAACTTTTAAACGTAGTATAATACTATGATAGACGCCACGTGTGCGTTTCACTAGTCTTTTATTTAGCATAGCGCTGAGGATAATAATTTGTGTTGATATCAGAGACATTGGTTAGGGTTTTAATACTGCATGAGTCATGCTTCATTCTGTGATTAATTAAGGGGGTAGTACAGTGTTGGTAAATCTGGAGTAACTGATTCCTCCAAACTATTTCAAGTAACAGGCCACCGATGTGTCTGTTAATCTGTATTCTTGTTTCCTGGCATATTTTGAAGGAATCAAGGCACTCTAATGTACCAAAAATATACAATCTTAATACAATTACATGTTGTACGGTACGCCAGTTGATTATTCAGTATATATTATTCATACAGGGTTAAGTGGTATCCGACTTAATGCATGTGTGTGTGTGAGTGTGTGGGTGTGTGATGCCAGCTGCTTCTGATAATTATATCAAGGTGTGCAATAAAAAGGTATAATTATGATGCAACTGTGGCTTGGAAATGCAGAGTAAGCAAACATATTGAGGGTTCCAATTATGTAGGTGTGTGTGTGTGTGTGTGTGTGTGTGTGTGTGTGTGTGTGTGTGTGTGTGTGTGTGTGTGTTGGGGGGGGGGGTCATGGGAGTGGGCGGTGATGGGAAGGGACGAGAACAACAATACAAGGTGATGTAGAAGAGGAAGAGGAGAAGGAGCACACTGAAATAACTGCCTCTGTGTGTGTGTGTGTGTGTGAGCTCACTATACCAGACCTTGCCCAGTCACCTTGCCAGTTTTGCCTCACTGTTCTCTCTTTTCTGCCCCGCCCCTTTTATAATTTTTACATGTTCTGTTCATCTTCTCTTTCCCCTCTTTTAGTTTTTATGTCTTTCTGTCTTCTTTATTTTCTTCTCTTCCACCCCCCGCCCCCCCACCCCTTAAATTTTTTACATGTTCTCTTTTCTTTCATGTTCTCTTTTTTCTGTCCCTCTCTCACCCAGTTTGTGGTTCATGTGTTCGTTATCTCCACTTTGTTGAAGGTTATGATTTGGGTTCGATGTTTTTTAAATTTTGTTTACCAGGATTACGCAATAAACTATATATGAATTTTTACGATATTTTTTCTTACCAAAGTTGGGTCCGACAAACAGATAGACAGGCAGAAGACCAAAAGACAGACAGACAAAAAGACACTGACAAACAGAAAACCAAAAGACAGACAGACAAGCAGAAGACCGAAAGACAGACAGATAGAAGACTGAATGACAGACAGACAGACATACAAACAAAAGACTGATAGACAGATATTACAGATAGAAGATACTGGCCCTATTTATATCAGTATATCCAGACAAAATCTAATATAAGCCTACATTTTTAAGGAAATAATATGATGCCTGACTTTAACAACACCAGTAGGGGGAGTGGGAGGGGGCGGCCTGAAACAGTCGAGTAAAAATACTGTAAATGCATTCACCCCCCCCCCCGTTTGTGTGTGTGTGTGTGTGTGTGTGTGTGTGTGACACCCAGTAGACAGGTCATCCTACCAATCAATACACAACCCCTCCCCCACCAATATATATATATATCTCTCTGAAGAGATGAAACAAAGATATTTGTGATGAAAGAAAAGTGGAGAATGAGGTGATGTAGAGAAATTTACTGTACTCCTATTATTTCACACAGTTGGTGGCTGGAGTAAGTACAGTCAGTCGGCAGTAGTATACATCATAATGACAAGGGATTCATTGACTTATGTGTTGTGATGAGACCAAGACGGACTGTGGAGAAAAACATGCTAACTTTATGTGTGTGTGTGTGTGTGAGAATTGGGATGCTATCGATTCCTCCAAACTATGGGAGACGACTTTTAGTATACGAATAGGGGACCTGTTATGTTGCAGTGATTAGAGGGCTACATAGAAGACTCCAAACTGCCCACAACAAACAACCCTCTTTAATTAATCTTGTTAACTTCCTTCCAGGGCGGAGTGTGATGGCCGGTCCAGTGTTGTATAGTGGGAAACGCAAGCTGGCCCCCTCAACCCCAACCCGGGCCAGCAGCACCCCCCATCCCCACCACCACCACCAACCCCACCACCACCACCACCACTACCACTACTACCTCACCACACCACCCTCGTTAGGAGAAACCATTGGTGGTAGTAAGGAGACTCCCCATATGATTAATCAAGATTGGTGTGACAAGTGTTGTGTCAGGACTTCAAGTAGGATATATGACAATCCCTCGGAACAATTATTAACACTAAATGGTCATATATCAAAGTGGTTAGAGTTAGGGGAGTGTTAAATGTGTTATTAGCAAGTGTTTTAAGTGCTCAATAGGAGGTTAAACATAAAGTGCTACACTTGGACAAGTGCACTTAGCGTATTCTAGAAGTGTGAAGTGTGTGAGATTCCAAGTCCCTAAAGTGTTACCAGTGATGTGGGCGGGAACGGTAATGAGTCAAAGTGTTGGAGTGGATGTGGGTGTGGGTATGGGTAAGGGCATCCAAGGGACACCTACCACGGGCATTGAGGGTCAAGAAGGAGAGGCTGGCATGGTAGATCAGGATGGTGAACCTTCATATCATCATCATAATCATCATAATCACTCCCCTGCCCACACTATACTCCTCAACCATGCCCCGATCCTTACCTGCAGCTCACCAACTCAAAGCTCCAACCAAATCACCACAAGTGTATACCCAACATCCCCATCTCGACCTCCTGCCGTAACTCTTGCCTCAGACTCAGACCCTGTACCGGTTTCCTGCTCATCTTCAGTTATTCAGGCAGGTACAGTGGATACCAGCGGGTACCGTAGCTCATCATCCAGTGAGGTGGGCAGTTACCAAGGCCAAGCTCATACTACCATTCATAATTCAGGGAAGGACGATGATGATGATGATGATGATGATGATGATGATGGGGAGGAGAAAAAGCTTTTGGTTGACAGCAGTACACAGACTGGGCACATATGTTGTGTGTTGTTAAAACTCCAATATCAAAACTAACTATAGCTCAAAGACGGCAGAAACCCTGCAGCTCAGACTACTCATCATTATCATCATCTGAATCACCTCGGGCCAGTGATGCAAGCACACGAAGCGACACAGGCACCAGCCCTGGCAGCACTAGCAGTAGCTGCAGCAACAACACCCTCATTAAAAATGGAGATCTCAACTTTAAGAAGACAATATTGGGTGGAGACCTGAGTCCTATTGCATCCTGTGGTGGTGAATCAGGTATTGGAGCAGCACCCAGTGTGAGTCTGGCTCCCTCACCAGACCCCAGCTCAAAGGACCCATTTGACCGTTCCCCAGCAACACCTACCAGTGGTTGTCTGAAGGGTGGGGGACGCACAGTGAGTGGTGCACATGTTCAGTTTGACACTCCATATGATGAAGAGGAGCAACAGCCACTGCAGGATACAGTAGTGACTCAGGATGGCCAAATCAATCTACATAAATCTGCCAGTACACCCACAACTGTTGACCAACTCTCTAGGCTGTGGACTCGGTTGCAGCCCGACACTTCTCCATCAGAAGTTACAAATTTACAGACTGGGAAAAAGTGGCGACGGCGAAGACATGTGTCAGGGTCAAGTAGCATTAGTCTGGGGTCCAGTTCCAGCTCCAGTTCTAACAACTCGCGCACCACAGAACTAGAGCGCCGGGCTCCTGATGGTGGCTGGGGTTGGGTTATTGTAGCTGCCTCCTTCATGGTTCATTGCATTGCTGATGGTGTCACTATGTCTTTTGGTGTGCTCTTTGTAGAACTATTAAGTTATTTTAATGAGAGTAAGTCTATCACATCATGGGTGGGCAGTCTGTTCATGGCCATTCCATTACTAGCTGGACCCTTGGCCTCAATGCTCACTGATCGTTATGGCTGTCGAACAGTCACCATCATTGGTGCTCTCATTGCTGCATTTGGGTTCTTTGTGAGTGCCTTTGTGAACAGTATCCCTCTGTTGCTGCTGACAGTGGGTATAGTGACAGGTCTGGGTCTGGCTGTGTGCTATGTTGCTGCCATTGTCATTGTTGCATTCTACTTTGAGAAAAAACGGTCTTTGGCCACAGGGATTGCAGTGGCTGGCAGTGGTATTGGAACCTTCCTCTTTGCACCACTAATCCAGCACCTGATGGATGACTGGGGTTGGCGGCTGAGCTTCATCATTCTTGCAGGGATCTTTCTTAATATGGTGGTGTGTGGTGCCCTCATGCGGGACCTTGAGTGGACACCAAGAAATGCAAATGGATCCGCTCCTCCTGTTGGATTACAGAGTAGCCGCCGTGGATCCACCTCTCACTCCTCGGAGACAATTGGTGGTCGTGCTTCTGGAGTTGGCATGGCAATACCATCATTAGCTGAACTTCGGCGACTCGTACAGTCGGGTGATGTAGCAGCACTTCTCTCTCCGGACGACACCCCAGCTGGTACCCTTCGTGGCTCAGCATCCCTGGTGCTTTTACCTACTTTTCTAAGCTGGTCCCAGGTCCTACCACCAGATGTCTTGCCGTGCCTCTCGTCTCGCACCAATGTCTATGAGGTGGTGTCACATGTGTACCCCCACCTTCTGTCTCATTCCTTCTCTAGTCATGTACCCACACCTGACACCAAACACAAGATGACTGATTATGCCTCCACCACCATGACCAGCATTGGATCCTCTGGGGGTTATAGCCAAGGGCACCATGTCCCTCCCCAACCACCAACACCTGCTCTACCCACTTCAACCCCTGAGCCACCCCAGGGCATCGACACTGGAACCAACACCCCTGCCTCCCCTCCCCCAGACTCCAGTCCTCCATACAAATCGCCTAAGAAAAAGGTGAGAACATATTTACAGTACAGTTTACATAGATTTTTTAATGCATGACTTGAGTGAGGCTCAGAGGAGTGATTGGATCAAAAAAAACTTTTGTTATTCTGTAGTTGTTTTGTCATATGTGTGACAGTTAGTGAAGCGAAACCTGGAAGTTGTGGTAAGGTAAGGTAACTTCTATGTCTTATAATATTATTACTCCACTTGTGTGTACAGACTCGAGGCTGGGTGATCTAAGCTAGGTCATTTCAGGGAGGGCAACCCACCCATTCCTAGTTGTGGCACGGCATGATTGAAAAACGTTCTTACTACTTCAAAGCATCAAACCCTTCACAAAATTGTCCTATGTACAGTATATTTAATAACTGGTCTGTGGTAAGTACAGTACTTTGGGTGCATAGTATGTGTAGAAAGGGTGACACTCTGCATCAATCCCGAATGGTAATAATTTTGTTGTGTCCATGTACCTAAACCATTGACTTGTCTTGTTAGAGTGGATGTGAAAGAGTAGCCTATGGTTATCATTAATCTTTCATGCTTGCTGATCACAATGGCTAATTTTATGAAGCCCCCCCAACTCCTTCCCTGGTAATGCAGATAACCCAAATATAAAGTCATATCCTGTAAAACATTATAGGTGCCTATGCCTTTGATCTCACAATCAAGGGAATGTTTAGTTTTCATTGAATAAATATTTTTTCAGCCTGGATGTAAGAATAGGCAAAAAAAGTATTGGAACCACCCTTACATTGAAATTAACTATAACTCTCCATAGGGGAGTGCCAATACTTTTATGCCGACAGTACATTAATGCTGAATAACAATACAGTTCTGTACCAATCAAGTGAAAAAAAAAAAATTTCAGCTTGACATCAAGCTGGGCTTTTCTTCATCTGGGGAGGATGCAGGAGATGAAGCTGACATTGAGGAGGAAGGGGAGGAGGAAAGGCAAGAAGAGAAGATGGAAGAATCCATGGCCATGTTGGGTGGTGGACGGAGCAGGATGGGGTCACTAAGACAGCCTGGGCTGAGGAGAATATCAGCTGGGTGTATGGGAGGGACTGTATCACCCCCGCCTCCTGTTGCACCTCTACGCAACATGAGGGTCAACAGGTAACACACACTATGTACCGGTATAGATTTTCTTTCAGTTATTTTATGCATCAAATTATTATAATTTATAAAGTACAGTCTTTATTGTCAGTGTTTTGATACTGCTTTTTAATAACTGACCATCAAATTTTACACGGACGTACTATTCTGTGAAGTAGTTAGCTCTCCATCTTTTTGTATTATTTGTGACGGGGATGGTATCAAAATCTTTGCTTCTGACAAGTATAACGAAGAGTGCTCTGTGTGGGGGGGTTCTTTGAGTAAAAATTGTAAAAAGACTGTTTGTGGAATGTAATTGCCTGTAACTGTGTTCTGAAGTGCTAAGGGGATGTGTGGTGTGAACAGGTTTAGGATGTGTTCAGTGACTTTGGAGGAAGTACAGAGGTGAGTGATGGAATATTGTTATAAGGTTAATGTGGGCTCTATTGCAGTTGTAGTATTGCCAAAGGGAAGTTGACAAGTTTCGTCAGTTCGGCAGCTGCCTGAAAAGTGAGAGTTACCGGGGGAATGTACATGAGTGTATCACAGGTGTAGTGGTTCTTTTATTGGTGACTATGATGTGTGGTACAGTATTGTAAGCATCCATACACATCTTTCTAAAGTACAGTATACTGTATGTGATGTACGGTAATCAATTTTAATTTGCAGAGGTCAGCAGTAAGATGATGTGTTGTATCTTACATATTAACATCTTTAAAAACACATCATTATCAAGACCCCATTTACCTTTCTCGAAGGGATGGGGGCTCCAAGTTCAGAGAAGGAATGGTGAAAAAAAAACAGATGAAGAAATAGAATAGCCATTGAAATGGGCCACACTCACATTCACTTCCCCTTTCAAGCTCATGAAATTTGATGAAAGGAACATTCCATAAATTGTTAAAGGTAAAACCCAGGTTACCAGCCCCAGCATATGCTCCTTTAGCAAATCTCTTCTACTCTTGCCTATCATGCAAAAGATCTTTGGCTTTACTCACTTCTCATCCATGTTTTCAAACACAGTCACTCACCATAGCACATTATCTTCTCTTTTGTCATCCTTATTTTCTTATCCTCTCATATTCACTTCCATATAGGACTGTACTGTACTTTTCCACCAATCTAGTTTCATCCATTTTTTCCAGGTTCTTGTACCATCTGAGAATACTTTTCTCAACCCTTTGGTCATGAGGTCTGCCCATACTGCACCATTCAAAAATTGTAGTATTCCTTACCCTGTCAGTTCATCAGATTCTACACTTACCTCTCAGTGTATCCTTCTTTACTGCTCTAGCTTTTATATTTTTCTTATTACAAAAAGGTTTCAGAACTAAATGATTATATGGGTATATACACTTCTTCATCCAATCTTTGTGCACCACTGGATGGCACCAGTACTTATCTCCTATTTTATTTAATGTGTTTTGTATGTAAATCCATTAACCATTTCATGATTCTCACCGATTTGCAACGGACTCCCTTCTTTCTCCAATATCATCACTTTGCTGTTATCCACATTTACCATTGACGCTCACACATCTCTGCAAATCTCTCCACCAATCTTCCTACTGTAGTTGCCTTTAATAATTGCTAGCCAGAATTCTGACAGTTGCTTTAAAGAATATACTGTAACTGGGAAAATGAGCTTAATTTCAAAAACTCACTCTGTATAAAGCTCCCTCTAAATAAGAAGTGTCCTATAATGGTTTGAGTTTTAGCATTACGTATTGAGTGATAATTATTGAAAACTAAATGTGTATTGGAACACTTTACTCTTCATTGTCCATTTAGTGTTCACTTAATGCTACCCAATACCATTAATAATTGGACATAATATTTTATCTAGAATATGCTTATTACAGGTAAATTGACCCTGAAATCATTCACAATATTTCCTGGAATTCCACTCTTTTTGTGATTGCAATTAATAATTACTAGAAGCAAAACAGTTTGAGGAAGCTCCTGTATTGACAATATTTTATCATGTACAGTATGTAAACAAGAAATGCATCAACTTGAAGAAACAGTAGCAAAACAATGTCAGTAAAGGTTCATATTTAGATGATGCACACACTGCTTTAAGATATCTTTCCCTGAATTATTTATCGCACTAAAGTAATGATGATTAGAATTAAACATGATCTCATAACCTGACCAGACAGTCGATGACATACCGAGGTGCTATGCTCAACATCCACCGGTACCGACTACGAGCCTCATCCTGCCCAGACATCTACCGGAACTCCATCATCACCATCGCTAAGGATCAAGATGAAGTAAGTCTGGCCATTTTGTTCAGGTGTTACAGTAGGCCTTTGAAAAATAAACAGGAATATATTTAACTCTTAATTAATATTGGATCTTTGAGAGACCTGCAATAGTGTTGGCAAAATGGAGACTACTGATTCGTCGAATACTGTACTCAGTCACATAACAAGAAAAAACCTAGGTAACACGAAAGCGATATGTTTCTTGGCATCGTTTAAAGAAATAAATAACCTTGCATTTGTTTTCTACATCACATGCTTCTTAGATGACTTTGCATGGCAAAGAAACACAAAAGCTGGGAAAAACATTTGAGAACCTTTAAAGAGGAACTCTGTAAAATAGTAACTTGGAAACAGAATTTTCGTGTTGCAGAAATTTATAGTACAGTATTTGCTATTTGGAATCACTGTGATGGCTGATGATTTATGCAAAGCACACAATATAAGATAAGGATCAAACACATAAGTGATCCTGCATGCATACCTGTGTTCCTCCATGTTCAAGACTTCTCTATTATCAGCTTGTTTATAATGGCAGATGAGGTAGACCTTTTGTCTGCAAACACTTTGTACTGTACAGTAGAAGCAGCCAGCAGTGATTTAGCAGGTTTGGGTGAATATGTATATACAGTTAGTATGTAATGAGGGTTTTCTGTATCTCTTATGTATCAATTACACTGTGTTTGGAGGGAGAACCAAAGTTTTCACTGAGACGTTACCAATCGTTCCCATTTTTACTTAGGTATTCCTGATTCTTGGTTAGTTCTTCTACTGTATGCTAGATACAGCATCATAAACGTGCAATAGAGAAACATCACCGAGGAAATTGAGATTAAGGCCCCCTTTACACGACGCAACCAGGTTGGCCGTGCACAGAATCGCATTGCCCAGTGACTAGACTTGGCTGCACAGCCACGTGTGAAGGGCTCCATCTAAACCGTTACAAACATATGGTTGTGCAGTTGCGTCGGGTGAAGGGAGCCTAAGCCTGTCCCTAATTTTGATTTTCTACTTTCCAGCCACTAACCCATTCATAAAATATCAAGGAAGGTGGAGGCATGACAGAGCTTAACAACAACAAAATATGCTTCAGACTGTGTGGACTTACCTGGATGACATGGGTGAGATGCTGCGTTCTTGTATTGACGTAAGGTATTGCCTGGACACGGCCTATTTCATCTTCGCCGTTTCCAACTTTGTGCTGTACGTCTTCTATGACACCGTGTACATGTACCTCACCGACTATGCACAGGGAGTCGGGGTGTCAGCTGATGACAGTGCCAATCTCATCTCGGTCATTGGTATCCTCAACTGTGTGGGAATGGTAAGGGTCACTCAAAAGTTAAAACTCCCTTAATTTTGAGTGCTAATGGTTCTCTTTGTTTAGTAAAGTCATCAATTGTTAATGATGATGGAACTTTAAAGGATGGTAGAGTAGTATGAGATATAAGTTTAAAGGATATACAGTATAGTTTAACAATTGAGAACCAGTTCCCTTTGTCTACATTTATCAACCATTATTGATTGAAAGAATAATAAAATCATCAGGAGTTTGTCAAAGTTCAGTGGAAAGATTGATCCTAGCACTCAAAGAGTTAACTCTTGGTTGGCAAAGATAATATTTATTGGTTCTTCTGAATGACTATAGTAGCATGGATTGTTTTACTTGATAAGTCATTGTTAAGACTCGTACTTTTATCACAGGGTTGTATATTATAACAAGGAAATACTGTACTGAGACTGCATGCTGGCTATGTAGGCCTAAGGGCCGGGAACTCTCCTTCTTCCTCACCACACCCCTCACTTCTTCTCCCTCCTCCCCTTCCCTATCTTAATCCCTCACTCCTCACCTTCTCATTATTAAGACTTTTACTTTTATCACAAGGTTGTATACTATAACAGGGAATTACTGTACTGAGTACTAATATGAGGATAATGAAAATTCACTCAGTCACCTGCATTTGGTAATCAAAACAGTGTAAATGCTATACCATCCTGGGGATATAACCAGTGGTGCAAAAGTAAGTTGACAGTATTATATTCTATTGTTTATTGTGTGCCACAGTGTGCCTGACAGACTCCAAGAATGTGTCAATGTTGAAGGCTGACACTTTGAACATTTACGAGACTAATAGTGTGTCTTTTGTGTTGGAATAGTCTCACTGCAGTAATAAATGGTAATTGGTAATGGTGACTGTCAACTGACTTTTGCAACATCCTGTAGAGATATTGGAAAAGTTATACTTGTCATATCAATAGTTGTGGAAATATGTAGCCTTTTATCTAATATATATTAGTCTGTAGCAGGCAACCTTTATGTATGTATACTTGAAAAAAGCTTGGCATGGATATAGAGGGACAAGCAATGCACTAACAACTAGTAAACTTGTTACAGTATTATAATAATGATGTCATCCAAAAGTTAATAGTAAGGTATACAGTATTTATGATTTTATGTTATTCCACTATGCAGTTTTTCTAAGTCAGTACAACATTAGTATCCCATTATTATAGTTATCACATTAACCTCATGCTTAAGAATATCTATGATAATTTTTTTGCTTGTCAGGTGGTGATGGGATACGTGGGTGATCAATCTTGGTCTTCTCCGATACTTATATATAACGTGTCCATGGTGGTGTGTGGTGTGTCGGTCATCACCATGCCGTTCCTCACAAACTACTGGCTGCTGGGTGTTGCATCTGCCATCTTTGGGCTCTTCATCTCTGCTAACTATGCCCTCACGTCAGTCATAGTAGTGGAACTGGTGAGCTTGGAGTCGTTCAGTAAAGCATATGGTCTCTTGCTGCTCATTCAAGGAATCGCGAACCTTATTGGTCCTCCCTTAGTTGGTAAGTATTTTTTTCTCCCCCTCTGTCATTCTCCATTTAAATTTTTTAATTTTTTTCTGCAGAGTTTCTGTTTATGGTAGATATTGCCTAGTTTTACTAATCTAATGTTTATGACCATCATTCTGGATAAATTTTGTTTCTACAATAGATGTACAGTATGTATCATAAGGGCATTTCTGGAATATTAATATTTAAAATCATTCTGGATTCAGCTGAGAAAGGTGCACTGGAGTTTAGTGTAGTATTTCAAGTATTTAATTATGTTTGCCTTCCACAGGCTTCATTGCTGACACCACCGGGGATTACGTCATGCCATTTGTGGTGTCGGGAATTTTCATCGTGTCGTGTGGCCTCATCCTCAATGCCATCCCCCTCATTAAGCGATATCGCACCCTCCGCCCCACACAGTCCACCCCAGACATCCCTATTGACAAAAATTGTGAGTCATTGGTGCCCACTGTTATAACCCCCAAAGGGAAGAGCTCAGGAGGTGAGCCAGTAATTGTTTAGGTGTCTGTACAGGATGCATTATGTTATCTGGTTTGTTAATGGTATTGGTAGTTAGTTTAGAAATACTGTACTGAGAATAGGTTAGGTTCACTTATAGTGTCAGTAGTTTAGGACTGGTCATATTAGTTTATCAACATAATTTTTTCTTTGTTTTCAATTTTGAATGGATACAGAATCTGTTTTGTAATGTTATATGCATATGCTGTATGAAGCTATAAACCATAATTATACATATTGCTGCAGTCTTGTAAATACAATTGAACATCATGACTTAATAATTTACTTTCAGACATGGCAATGATGTTATAGTAAAGAACTAGAAGCTTCTTTTGGTGTACCACTGCATATAGGATGAATGATGGTATTCCAGAAGTGTAACAATTTCCCAGTGACATGATACCTCTCATGTTTAGTCATCTCGCATGTTTATTGTGTATTGTATTTATTCTTGTGTTTGAATATCTCCAGCTTTTTACAATTCAGATAATGGAAGCCCTCTCACTGCCTGACATAACTGAACTTTACACTTCTTACTAATGTTTAAGGAGTCTGTGATATTGTTGCCCAAGTGGAGGATACTGATTCTTCCATTTTACGCCACAAAACAATAATAACACTGAGGAAAGTTTACATGATATAGATTGGAGGAATCATGAACCCCATGAGAGTGAATATGAAGCATCAGAGGACAGCACATATTTATATGAAATACAAATGGCAGTGTTTTTATTTACCTAGTCCAGGTGTTAACCCAGTGACCTGTGGAGCCATGTACAGTAAGGAAAAAAAGTATTGGAACCACCCTTACATTGAAATTAACTATAACTATCCATAGGGGAGTTCCACTACTTTTTTTGCCGATGGTACAACACTATACACATGTGTACGGTCGCTCTACATGAGAGGATGAAAGCAGTGTTGTTAAGTATTGGGATTGTAGACATACACCTTTCTGTACAAGGCCAACAACAGCCCTGTGGCTGGATGATGACAATGGCTAGTCGAATGGCTCTTGAATAGACAATACAGGAAACTATTGTACTAGTCATCATCATTTATCCCGTCCCTGAAAGGTCATACGGCCCAATGTCAAGCCGTGACCTGCTCAGCGAAGTACTACACAGTGATGAAGCTGTTTAAAGACATGAGTCTTTCCTTTCTTGCAGTCTCTTTAGGAGTATTTTCAATTAATATTCATGTGTGATATATAACCACCATCATTCTCTAGAAAATGTAGTTTCATAGAAATTTATGAAATATTTCTCCCTAAGTATATTTGAAACTCGATTATTTAAAACTTGTAGTAGTGGCTTAGCATGTTCTCTCAAGTTTATTATAAAATAACTTTCAATATCTTTGAATACTGTTAAAAGCATGTTTGTAGCAGTTATATTGTGGAATTCTGCCAAGCTCAGAGCAATCACTTGTTATCAAACCAATTCATATAGAGGTTAGTGAAGTTTTTTTTACATATACTATATATAAGAAGGGTATAATGATGTCTGTAAATTGGAGGTCAGTGATTTCTTAAAACTATGCCCCACATAAATTTACCACCTGGACTTCATTTGTATGTTTCTTGGCACTGTTTGGCAGACACAGAAGCCACTTATTCAGCAACAACATCATTATTATTACCCCCATTTATTACCATATATATTTTGTTGTCCTAGTTCTGTTTATGGTCATTACAAAAGTTGACTGAAATTTATACTCTGAAGCCTTTCATAATGTCTTGAGTTTAATAAGGTGCAAGTAATGTAACCAATTAACTGGAGGCTACCAATTCTTCAAAACTGTCACATAACAGCACCTATGTTGTGTGTTTAGTGTTATAGTTCTGGGGACCAGTATCCTCCTAATTTGCTGACAACACAGACCCTTCTTTTTTTTACAGTTGAAGGGGGTAAGATGATGTTGGCAGTAAAAGTTTACTATTTCCTCAAAACTTTTCCATAACTCTAACTCAACAATGAGATAATACTGTATGTTTTGTCAAACTTTGGGGAAGTCATTGGCCACCAATTCACCTTTACTGTTTTGCATCTCCTTCAATAAGAACTTGGGTGCTCAAGGATAACATAATATTAAGTTGCTACCCAGGTGTGGAGAACTACTGCCTCTATCCTCAGTGCTTTTGCTTGTCTCTTTACTTTCATTCTTCCTTCCTTCCTTTTTCGCTCTTTCTTCCTTTAAAACTTATTCTTTTAGTGCTTTTTCCCTATTACATTCTCCCTTTTTCTGACATTTCCTTCTTCCAAGTTTGCCCCTGTTCTTTCCTAGGTATCTTCGTGTAGAACATTTTCTCATACATGCCTTTCTTTAGTACCATTGAGAACTTTGTGTGTGATGGAAAGCCTGATCATAGAATAGAATATTTGGCACATGTGTATCTGCATGGTCTCTCACATCTCTGTTGTTCTATATTTCCCAGTCAGATAGATACATTCTGCTCTGTCCCCAAAAGTGTCTACATCTATTGCAGTTCTGCTTTTGCACTTTGCTTTGGAGAAATTGGACACATTGCACTAATATTGGGATGAGTTTACTAAATTTGCATACTTGCCAAGCCAGTGAATCTCAATAGTCATTGCTCACTGTCCTTATTCATGATGAAGTGTAAATCGAAAACTGGAGGAGACAGTCCATAGGACTGTTTGCAAGAAAAATAATGAGATTGACAATAAGAGTGACGTGCATGATGGCTCCATGTAATGTCTGTGAAGGCATCACAATATTCTGAGGCATTGCCTTATCCATGACTTTACTTGCTTTTGGCGCTTGACACCAACTGATACAGAGATAGGATGGAGTGCTCATTGTTCAGGCCAATGAAAGATCATCTTAGTGAATTATAATACTGTATGTGCTCGAGGAATGTTTTCAGTCTTCAGTTCGTTTACTCTATTCCAACCACACATTAAAAAACACCACTCAGTTTAGTATGTACAGGTATTTGTATCTGTGTTGGCCACAACTATCAGTTGACTCAAACGCTACAATCACAGCTTGGCTTTGTCATCAAGATCATCACAAAGTACAGTCAAAAGTCTTTGTGCAGACATTTTGTTTGTGTGCATACAGACATATCAATCAATAACAGTGATCCTTGAGACTATATATTCCACACCTTCAGTTACTGGATTCTTGTATTTATGAGGCTTTCTGAGTCATAACTGACCAGCTGTTGTCGTTGCTTACTTCTACAGGTAGTCTCCTTTTTTATTCTGTTTACTCATAAGTATGGGTGAGAGGTACTACTGGAAAGAGGCTGAGAGAAGTATGATCATCAGTTTAGTAGTTATTCTTCAACCAAATTCTTGTATCTCTGGTGTTTGTGTGTCATTTTAGAGCACTCATACTTGTCCTGATGATATACATGCTGAATAAACATTGCTTATTAATTCTTATTTACCCAGCAATTTATACAATGTCGTAAATTTATGTTTGGGCTGAAGAAGAACTGTTGTGGTGAAATGATGCATATACAGTGATCTATCTGTACTCTTCGTGCAGTGTATAGTATTGGTTTCTGGTTTTCCTTTTTCCTCTGTGGAACAAAACTAAATATCTGAATTTATGAAATCTTTAGTACAGTGATGTAAAGTGTTATTCTATGAGTTACTTTCTTTTCAAAGGGTATGATATTGTTGGCAAATTACAGGCTTTGAATTAATCCAAACAATGCCTTGAAACCCTCTTTATAGGTACTGTTTTGTGGCAAAGTTTGGAGGTATTAGTCGCCTCCAACTTACTGACTTGATAGGCCCTTAATAGATTGTCATATTTAATGGTATAATATGACATAGTACCTTATTGTTTTCATGCCATGTGCAGTATCGGTAATTAATAGATATTAAATAGTCTTCCTCATTTTTGCTGTATATACAGGTCTTGTACAAATTATGCAGCAACTGTAGCTTATTTGAATATTATAAAGTACAGTATATGATAACTTTTATGTCATACAGTAATATGAAAATTGGGATAGTATATGTTTAAGAAGTTCCAGGCTGTTTCTTATCCCCCGTGAAGCTGAGGAGTTATCAGTGGGGTGTAACGCTGCTGTTGTGATTATGACACCAGTAATTGAGAATGTGAAGTGCTTTTCCTGAAATGTGAGTGTGTAGTACTGTACTGATGTTGGATGCTGTACAGTCTGCAAAAAAAGTATTGGAACCACCCTTACATTGAAATTAACTATACTGTAACTATCCATAGGGGAGTTCCAATACTTTTTTTGCCAACTGTACATACTTCTTATGAAGACTGGACCCTGATGCAAATGAATTTAATGTGAAGGTCAGTTTCACAGAAGTTTTTTTTTTTTTTTTTTTCTTACTTCCAAATGCACTTTCCATTCTTCAAAATCACTCAGTAGTTCAGTTATCAAAGTACCCTCAGTGAATAAGAAATCCATAAACAATCCGAACTACTTTTGTTGCTCTGATGCTTACAAATCTATAACACAAGATTGTCAATTGGATCCTCGGTGTAACTAGAGTACAGAAAAATTTATGTTGAATGATGTCCTCATTTGGATGTTTACTTCAAACAAGAATTGAACAGAGAGTCTGCCAAGCATGAGTACCGTGTAAATGTGAATTACTAGATTTTATATGGAAGCTCAATAATTTCCTTCAAGTAACATGCTTATTGATGTTTGTTCTGACTGACTGTATTGAAACTGGATGATGTAATCATACTTGAATATTGATGATGTGTTTTGTCTGGATAAGCCTGAGTACAGTATTGATGTTGAATTATATATTATGTTAAACAAAAAATATTGTAATATTAGTGCTGAATGTTGGTTCATTGTGGCATATGCACTGATGCCTGTTATGTAATGTTAAGTTGGATACAGCTCTGATGTACAGTGGCTAGTGTGGTTTGTGATAGAATATGCCTGATTGTTTTGATTCATTTGAGTAAAGTAAATCCATTTGAACAACCTGGTATATCTTGATGTTGTCATATGAAATGATACTGAAATACATCATGTACCGTCGGCAAAATAAGTATTGGAACCCTCCTATGGATAATTATATTAAATTTCAATGTAAGGGTGTTTCCAATACTATTTTTTGCAGACTGTACCTACAATCTTATTCTTGACACATCATTAAAAGTGCATCAGCCACCGTACCATGAATTTGTATGTCCAACTCTACCTTGGTGAAAACAATTTGGCACATTCCTTTCTGAAGAAATGTGCACCTGTAATAACCCTATGACTATGCATTAATGGAGTAGGATATAGCTTTACTGCTCCTGACATGGCAGCTATGACTTCATGTGTAGGTGATGTAAAAATACGTCCGACAGAATGAGAGTTCATGCCAAGGTCAAGCATTGTAAACATTTGAAAGCAC
This sequence comes from Petrolisthes cinctipes, assembly GCA_033782935.1. NCBI lineage: Eukaryota > Metazoa > Arthropoda > Malacostraca > Decapoda > Porcellanidae > Petrolisthes > Petrolisthes cinctipes. The sequence continues at coordinate 196,331 of JAWQEG010002475.1, forward strand.
TAATACCCATTAATTTACTTCGTTTCATCTTGTGGTTTAAATTTTCAATGTTTTTGCGAGAATTATTATATGGATATCAGGAATTATATATAGTTTTGTATAGGGTATAAATGTCAATGGAATAACAAATGAGGGAAGTTATGGAGTTTCAGTGGAGGAAAAATAAATGTTCTGGGTGTTATGGAGTTTCAAATGAGAAGGCATGGGGTGATATGGTGAGGAATTTGAAGCAAGAATATGATGTTGGAGGGTGGATGAAGTACAATAAAGCAATTCAGAAAAATGGGAACAGTATATTAAGAGTTGTGGTAGCATGGATTGTAGGTCAGAGAGTGAAGACATAATCATGTGTGCAGGTCTGGTCAGGTCACAGGATCTTTGGAGAGAATTGTGAAGATTAGATATGTGATTTTGGAGGTGAAAAAGGAAACGGGGGAATACATAAAAATCTTTTTTCAGCAGAGGATTCTCACTTTGTTGTGTTCAATGAAATTTGGAGGTGAAAAGGGGGACAGGGGAATACATAAAAATCTTCAGTAAAGGTTTCTCTCCTTGTGTTCAATACATATTGCCTATACAGTTGTGCACCACAGGTGACTAAAATTCAACCAGTATACAACATATTTTCAAAGCTTTGCCACCAATGTAAAAAACATAAGATTCCCACAGTAGAGTGAAATTATTAACTTGATTAGATTTAATACTCAGGACAATTGTAATTATGAGCTCCCCACCACTTATTGCTGACAGGTGTTTAAGGATATGAACTTGTTGCTGATGAAGATATGAACTTTTGTCAGTAGCTGAATGAGACTCGGTGTCTAAGGAAGTTATCATAATTTCACATAGATCATGCAGAGATGCTATTGTTACTTTTACCATAGTACACAATACTTTTTAGTGTTATCTATCATAAACTGATTAGGTAAACACTGTACCGGTATTATTGTGATAGCCAGATATATCCAGAAGATGCACAATTCTCTGTGCATTTCCTCAATACCCGTGACCATACTGTACTGAGATATTTTAAAAATCTCATTGGTTACGATTTTGTGTATTTCAACTTTTGGTCTTGTAAATACCTTTAGCCTTCCCTAACTTGTACAGGCTTTCCTTCCTCAGCTGTGCTCAGTGGAAACTGAAGGACACCAATATGTAAATTAACCCTAAGCCCTAATTCCAATATTGTATTTGCTTAAAACATATTGTGTAATTAATTTAGAATATGAAATAAGCATTCCAGGGCTAAGAGTATTGCCCCAAATGTGAAGTTATAACTTTAATATAGTACACAGTAGAAGCTGAAACAGTTTTTTTTTTTTTTTTTTTTTTTTTTTTTTTTTTTTTTTTTAATATCAAATTAACAGTATTTCTGTGTGACACCATGACTATCAAAAACAAATTTAAGAGGTTGGGAAGATGGTATCATTGTATTGAAGGAAAAGCTCCTCCAAACTGTACTAAAAACAGACTAATGAATCGGTTCCCTTTCTGAGATAAAGTGCTCCTTGTATCTCTGCCTCTATTTGATTTTCTCAGATGTTCTCTCATTGTGACGTAGTGCCATACAATATAAGTTGCCAGACTGTAAAATCATACTACTGTACAGTACTGTGCAGCATTGACTTGATTTGTGGCACAGTTTGGAGGGAATTGGTTTCCAGGTGGTTTAGTTTATGAACAACATTTAAGATACTGTAGTAGTAAACCAGAACTGTGATGAAGCTTCATATTTTAATAGACATGTGATAAACTAACTATACTGATCATGTGATAGCAGTTAGGGCCGTACGCAAGAAAAGTTGTGGGCTGGGTGGTGATGGTGATAATTGAGTACCATAGCTGTATAATTGTATAAAGTCTTTAGAAGCATAGTACAGTACAAGTCATCTTAAATCACCTAGACCAGGACTTTTCTTGTATTTTACGATTAATGTGAGCACAAGTCAAGGGTAGACAATCAAAGGTGAAGATCCCATAGTGTGAGAGTTGCACCTGACTCGTATAACCAACATCACCGTTTGAGGTTGGGTTGGGTTATGCAAAGCTATATACTGTATAATCAGCCAAGCCAAAATTCTACTAAGCCTGATATCAGTGTTGCTAATTATTATACAGTACAGTATTGTAAAATCACCAAACACAACAATCCATCTATAATCCTTCTCGCTTTAGTGTACTGTATACTCGACTGTAGTTCAGGTTAGCCATATATCAGTCCTTGCATGTAACCAATATAACCGTTATTTGCCTTAGGCTGTGGTAAATTTGCTTCACTTCCACACTTTGAGATCTTACCAATGAAACACTTAGGCAACTATCTCAGCATGCAGGCTATAGTCCATTTATATTCTTACCTGATGACAGTGCACCATCTAATTCTTTTTATTTTTAGCTTTATTGGTTAATATAATGCAAACATTTTCACAGTTAATAGAATACAGTAATTTACAACTTATAAACATGTATTTGTCATAGTAGCTAAAGAAAATCAGTGCATTCTTACCAGGTAAAGATGAAAACACTATACAGTAGTCAAGCCTCAAATATAGACTCCAATAGAAATACGACTGTACACTTTAAGTTTCCGTATTATTTATGAATAACTTAGCTCATTAGATTTGTTTAGTGTTATACGTGACTGCTGTTATTTTGACTCTATGGGCCTTATGGTGTAGACTATGGCACAGTACTGGTACATACAATGGATCTATATTGTGTCTAGGGAGTCATCGTACCGTTATCATGCCATCATCAACACCATTATCGTTCTTGTATAAAGACATATGTCAAAGGCATGTACAAACCTGGTAATTAAAGATTGACCTTGTTCCATTATTTTATAAAGATTTAACGTGTTCGTAATCTTCCCCAAACACGAGTAAGTTTTCTTGAAAGAATTAGTGCTTGTAATTAAATTATTGTTTCCATTTTGTTATTCTAATGTTATTCTTGACTATATAACAGTATTTTTCAATTAAGTGTGTTAGTGTAAGAAGTAAAATAATTTTCTTCCATTTATTTGCCTTGTATATATTAATAATAATAATAATAATGATAATAACAATATTAATAATAATAATGATAATATTAATAATAAATAATAATAATAGTAGATAGATGCCTTTTTGAAGCAGGTTTAATTTCATTGTTATAACCATACAGTACTATAATGTGTTCTGTATTGTGGCAATCTGCCGTTGGTCAACTATTGTTCATACATTCCCATTCATTTATAATAGGCCTACACTTGATAAATATTAATAATGAGAAACCATGTACCACCCAAAATTTCCATTGCATTGTTCCTTGGAATGAACATCGCTATTTTGAATCACAGATATAATGTGAGTTATCCACTTAAGATTCACTCAACCTTAATGTTCATCCTAATATTCTAGAGCAACAATTTAATTATTTTTCAATGCTGTAATTACAATCAGTCAAATCATATAGAATAGATGAAGAGTAGGAAGCTTAGCACTGGGTTGCTGATGTTGTCAATATGTGGGTTCAATTATATGAACCTTGTGGTAATGGTGACCCACAACAACAGACATTTGAGGCACTCTATGCATCTACTACTAGATGTTAGTACAAACATTTTTATGAACACCGTTTGGATTCAGATAGTGGTGAAAAGTGGATGCTGTTGATATTTGCAGAAGAAAACCTATTAGGGATGTGAAACTGGTTGATATGTGGTTGGTGTGTTTTTATTTTGCATTATCAAATGGACTGGTGTCGGTGAGAAACCCACCCGGGGATCAAACCTGGGAACTTTGATTATGAAACCCAGGCATGAACCACTGTATCACAACACCACTGGAAAGAGGATGGTACAGTATGGTACTCCTGAGTCCTGTAATCAGGGTATCCAGGGTCAATCTCAGGGTGGGGTTCTCACTGAGATTTAGTACACACTTGATTGTGGTTGGTCAGCAGCTCCCGGGGTTGATCTTCCTCACCTCCAGGGCTGACTCCACTCCCTCCTTGTACTGTATTTTTGTATTTTGCTTGTGCTTTCCATGTTATGATCTTGGTTCCTTCAGTCATATGTTTATCCATTTTTATACCCAGCCTCTTCCCCTGTATATTTACATTCTTCTTTATATTTCACCTTTCCTGTATTGTTATGTCTGTGCTTGCCCCATTAATTACTTTGTGCTTTGTCCTATGTGCCTCTTTCCTTTGTATGTTCATTGTTATCTATTGTCAGTGCCATAGGACCTTTCTGATCTGGTACTAGTTTCTCATTATTATTATTATTATAATTTTTTCAAAAGGATCTGGTTAGCACAGTAGCATTTGATTGGTTTATGTAAGCTTGGTACAGTACTGTAGTGCATGGTAGTAGAGGGGACAAGTGTTTCAAGACAAATACATATATTGTGGTGATATTGTACAATGTACAAAATGATGCCTGCACATATTAGTCAGTTTCTGTTACTTTCAGTGGTCTCCATTGTTTGTTTACAGATACATTGCTCATATTGTCCTGCCTAAGTGTATTATATCTTGCCCAATTTGTTAATGTTTTTTGCACTAGGGCATCACAAATTTACAGAGTTGGGGTAGTAAAGTAATTTATAGTATTGGAGTTTGTATTATATTTCAGAGCATATAAAAAAGAACCAATAAATACTGGAGAGATGCCAGGAAACTTACTCAAAATGCTGAATTAGCTCTATTACTATAGTATGAGTTAATAAGTATGGTATTATCTGCTTCTTCAGACCTATATTTCCAAAAAATTGTGATGATGTTATGTTAACCTTAAACATTGGGAACTTTTGATGCCCTACTACCCTATTTGGTCTTGTTGCCTGTGAAGGAGTTCAGCAATACATTTTTCTGCATATCTTCTACAGTAGTGAAATAGACAGCATATTACATTAGTTCCTAATTTAGATTTACAGTAAATAAACTAATATATTGAATGTACTTTTCCTCAATAATGATAGATTACTCAGTCAATTTTCTAACTGGCTCTCAAAATAATGTATTGTATCACTAAACTGCATCTTTAGTGATACACTTTCAATTTTCTAATGTCATTTACAAGTGAGCAAATATTTTCAGTGAAATAACTGATGATAACTGAGGCTCAGAATTATATTAGTTCTCAGTATTTTCATCCATCTGTGTTTGAAATGCAATAAATCTTACTGGAATATTGTACTGTATATCATGGGTTTAACAAATGATAGAAAAATAAAGCAATTCTTCCATACAATGGCAATTTACTTGCTGCCCCATCGGACCCAAACTACTCTCTTTAAAGCCTAGTTTACACATGCGCGAATAAGCTCCTGACACTGCCACGAATAAGCCAAATTTTTAATGAAATCCGTATTCGGGTCCCTCCGCGGCGATTCGGGTGCTTCGCCGGCAGTTCGTGTCACGTCACGAAAAGTTGGCGTGCATCCCAACTTTTCGTGACAGATGCCGAATTAAAAAAAAAAGTTGCTCCTACGGCTCGTCTATGGCCTTGCCCTGGTATTGTGTTGCACTGCCAGCAAAAAAAACGTTGCGATACACCTGCAACCTCTCTACAACCGTGCTAACACCGCGGAAGCATTGCCGGTGAACCGTCGTTGTATCTTGGAACATACCGGTGACACAAATTCATACACATTTCAAAGAATGCACTGTATATAGTTTAATATTGGGGGTGAGATGGGGATAAGTTGCGGGTAAGTTTTAGATGTGCCACCGGTTTACCTGCGGTAAGTCTGGGCATCCGACCGTGAGCGGAGCGATAGTGTGAATAATTCCCAGAAACATTAAATTGTTTGGGAATGTTAAGCCCAAACTATAGCATTTTACTCACGATTAACTCCCATCGATTTTTCCTTCCTTTTGGTTTATCCGGAATATCTTTGTACTGTCCTTAATGTACTCAGCTGTCCTTCCCTCCTTTCCTTCATTTTCCTTCTCATGTTACTGTCCCTCCTCTTTATCTCCTCCTCGTTTGTGACTACAAAGTTTTTCTGGCCTAGCACTCTTCTTTTTTCTACCTCACTATTATAAAAGCAATACTATGGCCTATCTTGGGTGAACTTAATTAAATTTCATTATATAAACAGGATACTGTAGTGTCCAGCATTTAGGCGATTTACTTCGTACAGAAATATGCATATTCTCTCTCTGTATCTGTTTCTGTTCTTATACTGTATACATCGTTATCTGTATCCCACCCACTCCACTCTACACACATTTTCTCCAGTCACTCCACCCAGAGATTAGATATGAGAGTGAAAGAGAGTTTGTGTGAATGTGTGTGTGTCACTCAGGTATTATGTGCTGAAGCTCATAGTGGTGATTTACATATTGGAAAAGTGAATCAGAAACAGTGGTGGTAGTGTAGATCGTGTTGGTGATAAGAATCCGCGAATGGCAATGGACAACAGTGATAGCAGCTAACGAACACAGTGATAGTTATGCAGGCGTGTGGTGGTGACAATTGGGTATTTTGTACAATACATTATAGACAGACAAACGTATGATGGTGATCGTCAGTGTGTTGATGATATAGCGGAAGCGAAATGGTGATGATTGATATACAAAGTGCGGCGAATGAAGTAAAAATTAGTGTAGTATAACGAGCATTAACGGTTGATGAGCTGAGGGAGGAGGAAACCAAACGTAATATTTACATATCAAGGTTTGCCACCTCACCAACAAGTCTTTTATTTTTTCCCCAAAATAGTTCACTCACTATATTTGTCAAACAGTATTTTACCACCATCGATACATAGTTCATTAAACAACATTATCACACACCTGAATCAATTAAAATTATAGCTACATTGTCCACAGTATTGCGTCTCGGTGCACACACATTATCAACCATATATGGAAGTTGTGTGAAATCTCCCAAGGCACGTCAAATACTCTATTGAGCATTGAATGCAGGTATCAGACCAACCAGATGTGGAAATCAATAAACATAGACTTCCCAAATAACATAACCATGCATATTATAACGTATACAAAGATGACAATCAAGCAAATGTCCGTCAAAAACACGTGATCGATAAGTTTTGCGACAACTTAAGTCACCCAGTGTTGGGACTTGAGTATATTGTAGAGAACTCACAGAACACCTAATGTATACAACAAAATAAAGGTCACAGTCCACAGACATTGCTGAGAGCGTATGGACTCCCTGAATAAGAGGACTGTGCTTAGAATGTGCAAGTATGTGTTTTCGTACCTTCAAGAGACTGGCATGTTGTAGACGCCTACGGGCGCTTGAATGGAGATGGAATATCAAGTCTGAGGTCAGAGAGCTGCGTATCCTATTGTGGTGTATCCTGGTAGTCCTGGGAGTACTGGTGCTATACAGGACACTCTTCCTTCACCCACCTGGCATACATATTCAGTAAGTTATAACACTGATTAACTTAGACTTCGCTTGAGTTTTACACCTTCATTTGTTTACTGCAGTTTTAAAGGAATATAATGGTGCAATGTCAGTGTAGTCCCTTCCTGTATACAAACGACAGGATTATTAATCTTTATAATAAAATTGGGCCCCAATGTTGCCACGTATTTCTTATGCATGTTGTGCGCTAGAATTTGCCTCTTTAAGCGTAGTTTTCAACAAGATTTTCATCCGTAGCTCTAGAAAAGAACAGTAGCTAGATTCTCAGGCTTTTAATGGCTATTAATTTTGCTGCACATACTGTACGTTTTCATATAAAACATTTAAAATACAATGAAATGACGGAAAAGAGAAGCTATGCATATCACTGAAGCTTTATTAAAAGTAAAACTTTAATAATGAACAAAATATCACCTGGAAAAAAATTGCCATGTGAAAGTACAGATTATTAAGCACAAAATGTAATAATTGTGTTTGCTATTGTTTTGCACTGTGCAAATATGACACTCGTCATTGCAAATTAATATTTTATTATTATTATTATTTTAAATATGGAGTCAAGCGTTTCTAAGAACGATTTTAAAAAGATCCAGAAACCAGACTGATTTATTTTAAACGCACACTGGACCGTGCTAGAAGCGAGTCAATTATCCAGATAAGCGTACGTATTACAAAGCTTTTACACATAAGCCTACAGGTATAGCCGCCTTCACAAATTCGTATTCTATCCTGGTATACAAATGAAAATTGAACTGATGTTTTTAATGTGTTTTGTTACTGATATCACACTATACTTACTTTACTTACGTCTAATAAATCACTGTGAGTATTATGTACGTCACTTCATTTGCTTTGTGAACATAGTTATTCATACATTTAATTTCATTCTTTAGAAAGAAGACACATTCAAAGACTGCTATTAACACTGAATGACCGTCAATGACGAGTTACTTACACAGACTGAGACTGAGAGTATTACACTAATAATTGTAGTTAAGAGACTGATTCCATTAACATGACAAGTATGAAAGATATTAAACTAAAATAGAATAATAGATACTCTTTAGTTTTGCACAATACAGAATATAACTAGACAAACTCTTTAACCACCCCAATATAAATAATTCATATATGAATATTAATTGCCTGATGGTTCGGCGATTGATAAATAACTGTTAACTGATAATATTGCCTTACATTTTGTACAGTACAGAGAGCAGCAGTACCTTAAAATAAGTTGTTGTTTTATTCCAAATTGTGAGGAGAACCATTAATTAGTAACAAGCATAACATACTTCAAGTGTCAATGACAAGCGTACCATTGTAAACCATTCATAAACAACAATAATATCCCACGTTACAGATGTGAGTGCGGGGAGAAAGTGGCAACTGAAGAAAGAGTCTCCAGATACCTCCCGTCACTCATGGCAGAACGTGACACTAACAGCAACAGGTAAGGAATGGGGGTTGACTGACTGATATTAGGCACCGCAACAGCGAGGTCATATAGCGCCAGAAAAAGGTGATAGAGAGGTGAGATAGTAGGGAAGGGGGGTTATGATTCAAAATATATAGAGTAATATAAGCTTGGGGTTCATTTACTAGTTGGGTGGGTGGTGCTCCTGACGTTTATAAGACTCCATTATAAACCATACGAGCCATTATGAAAATTTTTTAATTAACACGGTTGAAACTTTGTGTGTGTGTGTTGTTACTGATCGTTGCCATCATTACCGTGATACATGTTGTTTTGGTTACCGTGACACTTCATTCAAAGGTGACACACACACACACACACACACACACACATGGACCAACAGAGGAGACAAGGAGGGAGACTAAGGTGAGGAAAATTAGCTGTTTTTCTGTGGAATTCTCTCTGCCGTCTCAGTCAATTTTCCACATTTGGTTTCCTTTCCCTTCCCGTAGGGGGGTATTGCCTACTAAAACGTGGCCAATACTGAAAGGGTTTGGGCACCCCTACGGATTCCAGCCACTTCCTTTCAATTCTTCACCTGTCCCTCCTTTCCTTCTATTTCCACCACGCTTGCTGTCCCATCTCTCTATCCACTTCTCCCAATGTCTTCCAGGCCTAGGGCGATCTTCTTTTATCTTCAAAATAATTTCCTTTCCCTCCAAACATCTCTTCCGTCTCTCCACACTCAGGACGGTACTGGAGGAGATCGAGGCCTCACATCCATCATTGGCCATCCGCTTCCTGACTGAGGTGGAGGAGGAGGGGGGACCGGGGGGCAGTGGGGGTCGCTGTGCCACCACCCCGTCCCTCTTCTCCATCCAACACTCCAACACCGTGTGGCAGAAGGCGAGGGTGGCGGGGGGAGTCATCTTCCTCATCTACGGAGCCTACTGGGACGTCAGGGAGGACCAGGGTGGGTTGTGTGTGTGTGTGTGTGTGTATGTGTATGGGGAAAGGTCTGTGTGTTTGTGGGGATGGGGTGGAGAGGGAGCGGCCTGTGTGTGTGTGCGTGTGTGTGTGTGTCAATGTGAAAAGCAAGTTGTAAGTAATAATAATAATGATAATGATAATAAACTTACATTACTTCTATTATTTGTTGATATCTTTCATTGTAAATCGTTTCTGTTTTGTTTACGTAACGTCCTGCAAATGTCCCTCACAGGTCCGTATGTCCGTGTACTTACGATGGTTGACTCCCCCCAGCCACCCACCCCACACTGCCTCTTCTACCACCACCCCCAACAACCACCAACATCCACCAAGGCTGTCCGTATGGGTGAGTGGGGAGGTGGAGGGGGAAGAGTGGAAGAAGAGAAAATGGAGGAGAAAGAGGGGATGGTGGGGAAAGGGAAAAAGTAGGGAGGAGAAAGAGGGGATGGTGGGAGGGGGAAAGAGTGGTAGGGGAGGAGATGGAGGAGAAAGAGGGGATGGTGGGAGGGGAAAGAGTGGTAGAGGAGGAGATGGTGGGTAAATAGTGAAAGAGGAGAGATGAAAGCGGAAGGGGAAAGAGGAGGAGAGGGGAGGGGCAGTGGTATACAGTAGTGGAGAAAGGGAGGGGAGGGGAGAATAGGGGAGAAAAAGGGAGAGGAGGGGAGGGGAAGGAAAAGGGAAATAAGAGGGAGAAGACTGAGAAAATTGGAAGGTTTTCTGTCGTACATTTTGGGGATGCAATACCTTTAAAAGCTCTCCCCCCCCCCCCAAAAAAAAAAAAAAAAGTTAAAATGAGGGAGCCGGAAATGAAAAATAATGGAGTAATATAGTTTCCATCGAAAACATAATTAATGACACGAAAAAGCATCATCTCAGAAAATATAACATACATTAATTTTCCTCTCCTGTACGACAACTAGAGTCATGATATTATACCTTGTGACGCTAATCCGGGTCCACCATGCAAGAGAGGGTTAAAAATCTAATAATACTATAATGATACAAGGGATGGATAGCATGTAATAATGTATAATGGTGGTGAAGAGGGGTTAAGTGTCACTGCAGTCACCACCACAATTACTCAAGCTGTCTCCACCACAGCTGCCATCATTCGTCACCCTGGTGTAATATGATTAGCAGCACTTTGTTTATGATAGCAACACACACACACACACACTGACTAGACTATCCAACACACACACACACACACACATACTGACTAGACTAGACTATCCACCACACACACACACACACACACACACACACTGACTAGACTATTCACAACACACACACACACTGACTATAGACTATATCCAACACACACACACACACATGCACACACAAACTAACTAGATAATCCACCACACACACACACACACTGACTAGACTATCCAACACACACACACACACACACACACACTGACTAGACTATCCAACACACACACACACACACACACACACACACACACTGACTAGACTATCCAACACACACACACACACACACACTGACTAGACTATCCGCCCAACCCACCCACCCACCTACCTACCCACACACATACATACACACACACACACTATCCCCACGTCCACGCAGCCTATCTTTTCTTCCCTCAGACTATGTCCACTGGCAGGAGAAGTTACCGGGTAATTGGCTGCCCTACCTCATCACCTGCAGCGCCTCCGTCGGTGTGGGTGTAAGTGAGGGCGTGGGTGGGGTTGTGGGTGAGGGCGTGGGCGTGCCTAGGGCTGTTTCCTTGGTGGGCAGGGAGTGTGAGACGCCTACCAACGCCCTCAGAGTCCACTACAACCCGCCCACAACCACTGTTATGCCTGCTGCTGCTTCACCACGCCCACACCCACGCCCACAATCCCACCACTGGAGGAGGAACCCCATCGTGGATCTGGACACAGCCAAGGAAGACCAACGCACCCACGGAGGCCAACAGAACCCCGCCATGGCAAACAACAAGAAGAACCTCAGCGGAAAGGAGACCCAAGGCAGCTACCAGAACTCACTGAAAGAAAACCCAGAGCCACTAGAACCCCCACCAGAACCACCAAACAGGAACCCAAGAGCACCCACACAGAACCCAGGGAAACTCGTACAGAACTCAAAGAAACCTGAAAGGAACCACAAAAAGGAACCCGTACAGAACTCACAGCGAGGCAAGAAGAAGGACCTCGTTCTCTGCCACAAGTTCCTCTTCAACCCCGCCAGAGACGACTCCTACAGGTGAGGTGAGGGGGGGAGGAGAAGGAGGGGAGGATAACATATTTTTTTTTCTCTTACTGGATTGCATGTAGTCTCTCTCTCTTTCTCTCTCTCTGCAGGCTGGTGGAGTGGGTTGAGGCAGCGAGGGCGTGGGGAGTGGACAACATCTCTTTGTACTTGGCCTCCACACACCCCAACGTGACACGGGTCCTACAACACTACCAGAAGGAAGGATACGTCAGCGTCGTGCCCTGGAGCAGCCCTGACTCTCTGCCCACTCTTCCACACCTCTATAGGGCTCTCTTTGACACCCAGAGGTGAGAGCGCGTACACACTCACACTGATGTAACTGACATAACACACTAATATATTTACAAACACAGACACATTTTCTCTCTCTTTCTTCCTCTTCCTTTCCCCCCTCCCCTTCCCTCTCTGTCTCTCTCTCTCTTTCTCTCTGTCACTCTAAACCCTGGATAGACAACACTGGATTAACAACACTGAAAGTACTGCCAGTTTATGTATGTGACTTTAAATGTGAGTTAGCATTCACGAGAGTTGGCTTAAGACTAATTATTATCCTTCTCCCGTGCTCCCCTTCCCCGAGGTATGTGTTGTTCACCACTGAGAACGTCCCTTACACGGACTGCCTGCTGCGTCACGTGTCTTCCCACCGCTACGTCGCCGTGTGGGACCTGGACGAGTTCATCCTGCCGGGGCCACAGTTTCAGTCCCTCCCGGAGATGATCGACGCCGCTAAGGACCGAGCTACGTCACTGGGCATGAGTCGTCCCGTCTCCTACCTGGCCCGCTGTGCCTATTATTTCGATGACGTGGCCGACCCTCCCTCCGCTGCCCTTCCAGGGTACCTGCACCTACTGCGTCATGTCACCAGATCCGTCAAGTTTACCCCCACGGCTGTGTTCACCAAAGCCATCCACGACACCGATGTGGCACTCGGTTTACACGCACACTTCGCCTTGGTGACCTTAGAGGGAAGCTTGGATAAAGAGAATGACCTTTACCATCTCTACCCGAGCACTGAAGGTCACCTGGCACACTACAGGGCCAAGTGTCAGGGTGAGGACCAAACAGAATGTCGACATGAGTTCCGACCCTTCCTCACCCGTGACCTGACCATGTGGAGTCACCGTGACCGGGTGGCGGCACGGGTCAAGAAGGTTCTGCTGCAGCTGTCATTAATCCATCCTGACCCAACCTGACGTGACCTCATCTGTCCGTATCCGACCTAGGTTTAGCTATCCATCCTTTGTTTATACTAATGGAATGGATTATATACATAATATTATGAACCATACGAATTGTTTGATTTTAACTCAATGTAAAACACACACACACATTCTCTCTCTCTCTCTCTCTCTCTCTCTCTCTCTCTCTCTCTCTCATATATATATATATATATATATATATATATATATATATATATATATATATATATATATATATATATATATATATATATATATATAAAATGTATTAAATCTGAATTGAATATAACAATATAAACACGCCCTGTACATATAACAGAAATAATGCGAGCAAATCTGCATGGAACTGCACTGACATTATTAAGGGGGAAATTGTTTTAAGGGTAAATCGGTTGGCTACTGATTACTCCAAACTATGCCACGAAACAGACCCCTTATTAAAGTAACAATAAAATCGTCTGTTCCCTGGCATACTTTGGAGGAATCACAGACCTTCTCCTATTCCCCAACAAGTGAATCTCCCCTTAAAGATAAATCCTAAGCTTAGAGAAAACGTTCAATGCTAGAATATAGTTGTAATGGGGAGACTAAACTAAGATAAACTAGGATACAACTAGAGGAGAAAAAACTCTTTACTGTATCATAATGGTGGTGATGGTGATGAAAGGTAATGAGGTGATCACTTCCTGGGTGGAAATGAATAAGGAGTATGGTGATGAATGTATGTGAGAGTCTTGGGTAGGGGGTGGGGATGTGAGGTAGGGAGGGGGATTGATTAATATGGGAAGGATTGAGAGAGAGAGAGAGAGTGTGTTTGTGTGTGTGTGAGAGAGAGAGAGAGAGAGGAAAAACAGATAATCCGACGAAATAATAACTCATGATAACAGAAGGAAAAAAATTGATAACAAACAAATATAATTCCGCATGAGTTTATTGTTTTTGTGTTTAAATTCACTTGAACTCAATATGTATTTATCAGAATATGTGATTAGATAAATGAATACAGAATTATTCGTATTACATTTACAGATCATAATTCTATGCATGTGTTTTCAGGGTCCTGTGTGTGTATGTGTGTGTGTATAACTGACTGTGTGTGTCTTTGTAAGTGTATGTGTGTTAAGTGTGTGTGTATGTGTGTATGAGTACATGTGCGTGTGTGTCATTGGCTTCATGTGCGTATGAGGCGAGGCAGGAGGAGGGGAGCTTGTGTGTGTGTCTGTGTGTATATATGTGTGTGTATGTGTGCATGTGCACGTCAATGCTTCTATGTGCGTATGAGGCGAAGCAGGAGGAGGGGACCTTGTGTGTGCGTGTGTGTGTGTAAATGGTTTTATGTATGTATAGGGCGAGGCAGGAGGAAAGGTGTGTGTGTGTGTGTGTGTGTGTGTGTGTATATATGGTTCTATGTATGAATGTATGTATGTATGTATGTATAAGACGAGGTAGGAACTAGATATGAGCAAGCAACAGTCAAGTCTTGAACAGAACCAGGTAATTGTGTGAGCTAAACGGATTATACCAGGATGAAATCAACTGTTCCTCTGAGGTTTGCATGGGTCACGCCTAACTCACTCCACAAGGTCACGTCTGGGGTCAGGTTAGGTTATTTCACATTGGGCTGGCTACCTTAAATTACCTGAGGTGAAGCCAGTGGGGGCTAGATGAGTTGAGAGGTAGATAGGTAAGGTAATGTGAGGTAAGTAAAGCATTAGATAAACTGGGATAAAACTAAGATGAAGTGATGCATACAGAACAATAATATTATTATTATTATGACGTGAGGAAAAATAGGATATATATAAACGTTTGAGAGCGACTGGTAACAGTATATATACGAGTAAGGATTCTGTTTTGTAGCACAGTATGGCAGGAATGAAATACTCCTCCAAATTGTTGACGTGAGATTGTACCCCCTTAATTAAAGACCCACGTGATGTAGGCAGAAAATTGAAGGTTAAAGAGTCCTTCAAACATTGCCACGAAACACCAACTACATTGAATAAAGGAGCTTGTTTCGTGGCATAGTCAGGAGGAATCAGGGGCCACCAACCAGGTCTTATGTACGAT
>JAWQEG010002476.1:0-45000 GCA_033782935.1 Petrolisthes cinctipes
ATTTTTAGCAGATATAAATTTGCCACGTATGAATTCAACTTATAGTGAGCGTGTATGATTGTATACATAAATTAACATAAGGCAAATATACATACAATAATACATACAGAATAAGATAATACGTACGTGGCAGTGTGGATAAATACACTTCTATATTAAAGGACCCTAGCTGTGATGTAGTCAGAAAATTGGAGGTTTTTGAGTCCTTCAAATATTACCACGAAACACAATCTACAGTATATGGAAGGAGCTTGTTTCGTTACATGGTCAGGGGGAATCAGAAACCTCCAATTTTCATACACGATCACAGCTAGCTAGGGTCCTTAAGGTTAATTCATTATTAGAGAAAAATTGCTTAATAAATTAGCCGGTTACTCGATAACTTCCTTAGTAACGCAATACTCACCTCAAGACATTATCTATTATGTAATTATTTTCACGGAGTCAACACACATTAAGGAAAAAATAAAGTGCAATTCCCTTTTAAACTAGAATTTTGTTGTAAGCCTTCGATCATTCGTGGCAATAATTGAGGATTAGGACCCGGGTACTGTTTTAAAACCATTGATTGATTGATAGATATTAGGAAACGCAACAGCGAGGTCATATAGCGCCAGAAAAAGGTGATAGAGAGGTGTGACAGCATTTAAAACCAAAATATATATACCCATACAGTACAATTGGCCACAGAAATTCTTACACTGGCTATAATTATGTTTAGAGAGGTCATTGGACATTATTGTGGAAGTACTGCAATGAATAGTCTACCAAGTGACTCTGTGATTACTAAAATAACAAACCTAATAATAATAATAATAATGTTGTATTGCAATTACATACTCTGGCATTTCAAAACAACAAACCTAATAATAATAATGTTATATTGCAGTTACGTAGTCTTACATTTTTTGTATACTGTAAACCATCGAAAACAACAGCGTGTACCAATTCTTGTGACCAATAGTACAAAAAAAAAAAAAAAGGAAAATTGCCCACTAGCTTCGAAAATATCCTAAAACATTTTGGTAAGGTCAGTAATGCACGAATTAGTGGCCGGGAACTCTTTGAGAGATCTAATGAAGCCTATTCACCGTCCCAGATTATATTTACAGTACAAGGAGTCAATACAGGGAGACCAAATATACACCACACATAATTTTTGTTTGTAAGGCTCATCCACAATCCCATATATCGGTGGTTTATTTCCAAACATCACAGTATCTACTATATTTACACAATCTATCTAGCAGTTCAATCATTGCGAATTCTGCATCGTTTAATCTCCATATTCGTCCAATAATTTAGTCACAAATATTTTCCACTATCCAGTTTCTTTGTTATGACAGCCAAGGGGTGAGCGAAGTTCAACGAGCCTCTTCGCTCACATCCACTTACAGCTGTCATCATAAATCTCATCCCAGCTTGAAATCAATATTCTCAACAATTATCCATTCAAATGTCAAATGTATTTTACTGCAAAGCCAAAACTATTCTCATATAACACTTTCAATAGGGTTGGTTTGATTTAATATTCCCTGTGAGCTATACCTACGCAGCAGACTATAGGCTAAGTTTCTTACATTTGGCGTGTTCTGTAATTACAAGTTTCCAAAATGTCTCAGAGGAATATATAAATATGCGTGTATTTCAACCATGGACATAATATTTAAACGGGATTGTTTACGTCTACGTACAATACTTCAACTTTACGTTATTGAACATAAACGACTGCTCAAGAATTCGTATGGTTTTTTTTTATCACTAGAGTACAATTTGTAAGGCTCAGCAGAATCATGTAACTGCTACGTCAGTAAATATTGAGTGTATGTTGTGTTATCGATGTTTCATATACGACATTATCGATCAAGTGGAACATAACTTGCATTAGTACAAACAAAACAAAGCACAGAAGAATTGAAGGAAAGGCTAGAATCGTGATAAACTCAAACATACACACGCTAAAGTTGGCAGCACTGACAACTGACGCACCAAACTCCCACCCTCCCTCCCTCCCTTGCTTGCTACTCCCATGAGACCACACGTCCTCTGTAAAACCCCCCTTACTCCCTCCCTCTGACCCCACTCCCTCCCTCCCATTCCCCCTGACCCCACTCCCTCACTCACAAAGTCTCTCACAATCCCCCCCACACCTTTACCTTCACCTTCCCTCCGGTTCTGGACTCTCCCTTTCTCCCTTCTATGCAGCACCCAACATATATAATAAACTCGTTCAGGACTCTCCCTTTCTCCCTTGTATGCAGCACCCAACATATATAATAAACTGGTTCGTGGCTCTCCCTTTCTCCCTTCTCGTTCGTGGCTTGCAAACCAATACATATTTCAAATCATCATCACTGTTCCGTTTAATACAATCTGCATCCCATATCGCTCTCCTAACCCCCTTTCCACTTTTATCTACTACACCATGATGATAAATAAAGCTTCCTTTCATCACATCACATTCCCTGCCCATCATCATCCCCGTGTGTTGCAATATTTCCCGTTCCTACCCAAGCCAGTCAGTATGTACCTCGCTTCTCAAATCCTCCCCCCTCCCCCCCACCTCTCTCTCTCTCTCTCACCCGCCAACTCTCCCTTTTCCCTCTTTGTCCCTCAACTCTCCACCACCATGGTCAACACGTGTTCCCTAAATGTATCCCTGCTATAGTGCTATTTCTATTAAGGACCCTGTGATCGTGTATGAGAATTGGAGGCTTCTGTCGATTCCTCCAGTCTATGCCACGAAACACACTCCTTCCCTATAAGAGTATAAGTAGTGTTTTGTGGCAATATTTGAAGGACTTGTTTACCTCCAATTTTCTGACTACATCACAGGGTCCCTTAAATTTTATACTTCAGACAGCATAACATATTGAATTTGTCTAACATATGACTTAAATATAGTATAATTTATCAACCTAATTCGGCTTTTTTATGAAAACGAAGGCTATTCTTACTTACAGTATTCCTTACCACGATATCCGAAACTGTCAAAGAAAGATTAACACACACACACACACACACACACATATACACAATATACTGAATTTTGGTATATGCACTGAGTTACCTACCTCCTTTGTTATTAAGTTTCAGTACCATAATCCATATTACACACATATACATCACCCAACCACACAACAAATGCCAAATCAATGCCAGTATCTTACGTAAGCATTTTCATGCAGTGATAAACACACGAGTTATTTGAAGTATGGATTGACCGATTGACTGATTTTAGGCGCCGCTACAGCGAGGTCATACAGCGTCAGAAAAAGGTGATAGGTAGGTATGACAAGCAGGAAGGAAATAGGAAAAAAAAAGGGACAGTAGTAGAACCGAAAGCGAGTGACTGGGACCGAAGGGGCGCCCAAACCCTTAAAATATTGCCCACATCACAACAGGCAATAAATACTATATGACGTTTTCAAAGCATGAAGCATATATAGAAACATTACTTTTTGCAGTAGTAGATCATTATATAACACAGGAAAATTCACATTATTGAAGATCTGCGTATAAGCAAGCGTTACGGGAGAAATAGCCTCTTTTTGGTATTTAGGAGTGATACTAATTCCTCCAAACTATCCCAAGAAACAAGTCACCACAATGTTACTAAGACGGGGTCTGTTTTGTAACCTAGATTGGAGGATTCACTTGGCCTCCAATTAATTAACCATCAAGAGGTTTTCCCCTTTAGTCCATATTACTATTGACAAGCTAGTAAGCGTTAGTATTATGAGTGTATATATAAGCACCACCAAACACAACACTGGAGTAGTTAACCTTGAAACTACACCTTCTCTCCACCAACTACCCGCCGATTCCCTACATATTGTACAGTTGGTCACAGGAATTCTTACAGTCTATATGTAAAGAGAGGACATTCATTACTGTAGAAGTACTGTATTGAATGGTCTATCAAGTGACTCGGTGATTACCAAAACAACAAACCTAATATTAATGTTTGTTGTATTTCAGTTACGTATAGTCTTCTAAATATTTCCTTTATGCTGTAAACCCTTGAAAACAACAACAGCGTGTGTACCAATTGTCGTGGTCAATAGTAGGCTACCATCCAACACTTTCCCTTTACCAAGTGTGTCCCATTTGGTCACCTTCCCACTAGGCTACCATAATAATTTCTCCACCATCACCTTCCCCATACCATATAATATATTCTCATTATGTTACTTAAACCTTCACATATTCCCCTCACACCCACTACTTTCCCCTCTAACACACAGTACAGTACAACCTACACTCCTTCACCCACAGTTACAACGTAGGACTAAAAGCTTCGACAATATTTTGGTTCTGGAATATCCTAACACTACAAGGTAAACAACTAATTATCAGAGCATCAATATTATTTCCACCAGGTGGCAGCGAATATTATATGACTTTTGTCTTGTTTAGCCAGCCACCATAACAACACTTATCGGTGTTTAATATATCGGATGCTTACAAACCACAACGCGAGCAAATTGATATCGGCCCAAGGAGACAAACTTAGGGAAGACTCGTGTCAACACCAACAGGTTGTGGTTATGGGGAGGGAGGAAGGGAGGGAGAGGCTTTGTAGAGCCGCTTTGTTTGGGATCTGTTTCGTTTACAGGTTTTGGAGGACATATTATACCCACATGACTTCACAAATATAACTCTGCAATTCACCATATTCACTCCAAGGTCTCCGCTGTTCTCTCACCAATCTGCTCGGGTTGGTAGAGCTAGTTTTCGTAATTATAGGCAAATACTATAACGATATACCACGTGTGTAACTCCTCTTGTCTCGTGTATAAATAAGGTGTGGTCATCTAGTGGGGCAGAAGAGAAACTACGGTACCAACATCACCACCAAGCTCCACTGTCTCATCTAGTGCGACACCCAATAATCTCGGGGCCTCGCAAGTCACGTGCTACTGACACCCTACAGTCCCAAGGTTGATATATATAAAATTCTAAAACATCAAACAAAATGAAAAGATACAAGCCTATTATCCGAGCTAGGAATACGGAACAATACATGACGAAAACTACAATACACAGAGTTAGTTACTATAGTATCCATATAGCCTAGTACAGTAGTAGGAGGCAACGGCGTAGTAGCTTGTTGGTGCAGTTGCTAGCCTCTATCACAAGTGTTACAGATAAGTTTACCAGGTGTTCCGTGGGTAGAGATGTGTACGAAAACGATACCACCAAATTATTATATGAACCAACACTGTTGGTTGCCTGCAGTGATGTGAACAATACTTTAAAGGTTTTGGCGCCCCTTCGGCCACAGCCACTCCCTTTCAGTTCTTCAACTGTCCCTCTTTTCATTTTATTTCCTGCCTGCTAGCTGTCACACCTCTCTATTACCTTTCTCTGGCGCTATATGACCTCACTGTTGCGGCGCCTAATATCAATCAATCAACATGTCACATCCAACTAATCTAGTTGTATGTCACTAATTATAGCCATGGAAAGCTGATCTAAATAGGGCAAAAAGAAGACTGCCAGGATAGATAATTAGGCTATACCATAAGAGAGGACACACAAGCATGAAGGAAAAAGTAAAGGAAAGGAGGGACAAGTGAAAAAAAGAAAAGAAAATGGATTGACTAGAAACTGAAAAGTCCCATGAGGTAGTAATTTTTTTTTTTTTATTACATTGGAGTGCCTTGATTTCTCCAAAGTATGCTAGGAAACAGGACCAGAAGAGCAAAAATAATGGTGTTCTGTTGTTGCTTGGAATAGTTTGGAGGATTCAGTTGCTCCAGATTTACCAACACAAAATTTCCCCCTTAATAAGTTGTCAACCCTCGAAAACAACAAGGTGTGTACGAATTCTTAGTTAAGGAGGTAAATCTGGAGCTAATTATTTCTCTCTAAACTTTTCCAGGCAACAACAGAACACCATTATTTTTGTTCATCTGGTCCTGTTTCCTGGCATACTTTGAAGGAATTAAGACACTCCAATGTACCAAAAGTGTATTTATTACCTACCACTTTAATACTTTACTGAGTTATTATACTCCTTGGTAACAGGTATGTACAGTCGGTGGCAGAAATTCATCCCATTCAGCCTGGTAATTTGCTAACACACTATGAAAGTTACAAATATGGATTAAATGCATAATACTGAAGATCATTAATTTGCCATTTAAATCATACTTTTCAACTCTCATACAGTGTTACCAGATCTCCAGGCTCCTCTCACCACTCGAGCTGAATGGGACGAACTTCTGCTGCAGACTGTACATATCTGTTACCAAGGAGTATGATTCAGTAAAGTATTAAGGTGGTAATACACTTTTGGTACATTGGAGTGTCTTGATTCCTCCCAAGTATGCCAGGAAACAGGACCAGCTGAACATAAATAATGGTGTTCTGTTGCTTGGAAAAGTTTAAAAGAAATAATTGGCTACAGATTTACTCAAATGTAGTACCGTATGCTCGTGTATGTTAATTGGAGGCTTCTGATTCCTCCTGACCATGCCACGAAACAAGATCCTTCCAAATAGGTGACGTTTCGTGGCAATATTTGAAGGACTCATTTATCTCCAACTTTCTGACAACAACACAGGGTCCCTTAACTAAGATTACATTCCTTTGTGTGTAATGAGAAGAATTAATTGTATCCGTAACGACAGCTAGGAGGACTGTAGTGTATGTGTGTGTGTGTGTGTGTGTGTGTGTAGTGAGCGGCTGAAACTGTATGTATGTGTGTGTGTGTGTGTGTGTGTAGTGAGCTGCTGAAACTGTATGTATGTATGTGTGTGTGTGTGTGTAGTGAGCTGCTGAAACTGTATGTGTGTGTGTGTCTATGGGAACAAGGTGTGTGTGAGTGTGTGTGTGTGTGTGTGTGACTGTGGGAACAAGGTGTGTGTGACTGTGGTGTGTGTGTGTGTATTGAGCGGCTGAATATGTATGTATGTATGTGTGTGTGTGTGTGAACAAGGGAAATGTCAAGGTGAAGGAAATGGCTATAATGTATTTATAAGGAAATTTGTACAGACACGGACATAAAGTTTGTCTCTCATTGTTTATACTCTACGATTACTCGATTGATTGATATTATGCGCCGTAACAAACAGCGAGGTCATATAGCGCCCGACGGAGATTGAGAGGTGGGAAAGTAAGCACAAAATGTAACAGATAAAAAAAAAGTACAGTAGAAGTAAAAGATGTGACAGCTCCTTACCCCAGGGAGGTAAATGGAAGGAAAGGTAGAAACTATTGAAGAATTTGTTCTAAAAGGAAGGGGTTCGGGTCCAAAGGGGTGCCCAAAAAGACGGGAAGTGAAAACAAGGAAGAGAAGGTGTGTGTGTGTGTGTGTGTTAGTAGGGTGTGTGTGTGTGTGTGTGTGTGTTAGTAGGGGGGGGGGTAGTGGAAGGAAAGGTAGAAACTATTGAAGAAGCTATTCTAAAAGGAAGGGGTTCGGGTCCAAAGGGGTGCCCAAAAAGACGGGAAGTGAAAACAAGGAAGAGAAGGTGTGTGTGTGTGTTTGTAGGGGGGGGGGGAGTGGAAGGAAAGGTAGAAACAATTGAAAAAGCTATTCTAAAAGGAAGGGGTTCGGGTCCAAAGGGGTGCCCAAAAAGACGGGAAGTGAAAACAAGGAAGAGAAGGTGTGTGTGTTAGGGTGTGTGTGTGTGTGTTAGTAGGGGGTGGGTGGAAAGAAAGGTAGAAACAATTGAAGAAGCTATTCAAAAAGGAAGGTGTTCGGGTCCAAAGGGGTGCCCAAAAAGACGGGAAGTGAAAACAAGGAAGAGAAGGCGCGCGTGTGTGTGTTAGGGTGTGTGTGTGTGTGTGTGTGTGTGTTAGTAGGGGGGGGGGTAGTGGAAGGAAAGGTAGAAACTATTGAAGAAGCTATTCTAAAAGGAAGGGGTTCGGGTCCAAAGGGGTGCCCAAAAAGACGGGAAGTGAAAACAAGGAAGAGAAGGTGTGTGTGTGTGTGTGTTAACGTGGAGCCCCGTTTCCGTTCGAACAAGTGCAAGTGCAGGTTGGCTGGATGCGTTCGAAGACAGCTAAGTTAACCTATAGTCACATGAGTTATAGCAGAGTTTACAGGCCAACGCAAAAATATATATAAATACAGCAGGTGTGTGTGGTTTTTTTTTTTATGTTTACATCACAGCTGCTCAGGAGTCTAGGATGAATTTATGGATTCTATTTTCGTGTGGTTGAAACACATACATTCATGTTTACAGGCAAACCAGAATATTACCACTGCTCAAACGCCAATGTGATGATCCAAATAATTACCATTACACACACACACACACAAGAGAGAGAGAGAGAGAGAGAGAGAGAGAGAGAGAGAGAGAGAGAGAGAGAGAGAGAGAGAGAGATGGAAGGGGGGAGGAAGGGGTGAAGAGAGGAAGGGGGAAGAGAGGGGGGAAGAGAGGGAGGAAGGGAGGGAAGAGATGAAGGGGGAAGAGAGGAAGGAAGAGAGGGAGGAAGGGGGGAAGAGAGGGAAGAGAGGTAGGGGGGAAGAGAGGGAAGAGAGGGAGGAAGAGAGGGAAGAGAGGGAGGGGGGAAGAGAGGAAGGAGGGAAGAGAGGAAGGAGGGAAGAGAGGAAGGAGGGAAGAGAGGTAGGGGGAAGAGAGAGAGGAAGGAGGGAAGAGAGGAAGGAGGGAAGAGAGGAAGGAGGGAAGAGAGGAAGGAGGGAAGAAGGGAAGAGAGGAAGGAGGGAAGAGAGGAAGGAGGGAAGAGAGGAATGGAGGGAAGAGAGGTAGGGGGAAGAGAGGTAGGGGGGAAGAGAGGAAGGGGGAAGAGAGGGAGGGAGAGACACTTGTGCTCCAGACTGTATAAATGTACATTTACATGACGTTGTCGTTTATGAATAATAATAATTAATTCTGAGTGAAGCTTAACACTTTCCAAGTTACAAATAATTAAATATGGACAGCTGTAAAACCCAACCCAACCCAAACTTTTATCTTTTCGTAAAGTTTTCTCTTCATTTACTCAAAGGTTAGCAAGCAACTATCGACTTTAAGGACCCTGTGATCGTGTTTGAATATTGGAGGCTTCAGCTTATTCCTCCTGACCATGCCACGTAACAAAATCCTTCGATATAGGTGATGTTTCGTGACAATATTTGAAGGACTAAATTATCTTCAATTTTTTTTTACTACAACACAGGGTCCCTCAATTCTAAATACCATTACGACTTGTTCCTTATCCCACGAGCCTAACGTGATCTGTAAGTCTTATAGATGTTGCTATTTCGTGGCTACCTAATATAAACATTAAAAAATAAAAATAAAAACTATCACATTTAAGGTTGTAATTCACTTTTGTTTCATTTGGAGTACCTTGATTCCTCCAAAGTATAATATATGCTATAAAACAGGAACCATATGAACAAAACTAATGGTGTTCTGTTGTTGTTGTTGCTTGGAATAGTTTGGAGGAATCATTTGCTCCAGATTTACCAACACCGTAAAGAAGGAGATACGGTGTTGGTAAATCTGGAGTAACTGATTCCTCCAAACTATTCCAATCAACAGAACACCATTATTTTTTGTTAATCTGGTCCTGTTTCCTGACATACTTTGGAGGAATCAAGGCACTCCAATGTAAGGGGAGGGGGGGGGGGAGATACGGTGTCGAACGAGTGTACTAATTAACCCCCTTTACCCTATCATCACCGTGAGTCACGTGACCTTCACACACTAAGCTGAGTATTAACTGATATAGAGGGAAGGGAGGAAGAGATAGGGGGAGGGGAGGGGGAGGAGGGAGTGAGAAGAGGGAGGGGGAAGATAGGAAGGGAGGAAGGAAGTGAGGAAAGGGGAGGGAAGGAGAGGAGGGGAGGGAGGAATAGAGGGAGGAAGGGGGAATAGAGGGAGGAAGGGGGAATAGAGGAAGGAGGAAGAGAAGGAGTGGGAATAGAGGAAGGAAGGGAGGAAGGAAGAGAGGAAAGGGGGAAGAGAGGAAGTGGGAATAGAGGAAGAGAGGAAGGAAGAGAGGAATGAGTGTGTGTGTGCGTGTGTGAAAAGAGAAACCATGTGTGAGTGAGTGTGAAAGTGAGAGTAGCTTAACTGGAAGAGGGAAACGAGTGAGTGTGAAAAGGAAAACGATGAGTGTGAAAGTGAGAGTAGCCTAATAACAGGAAGAGAAACCATGAGTGTGAGTGAGTGTGAAAGTGAGAGTAGCCTAATAACTGGAAAAAAATAAACACAACTTGGAATCCCCCCCCCCCCCACACTCCTTCCTCCTAGGCTACGGTCGATTCCACGGTGGTATTCGTTTGTAAGCTTCCCAACCAACCACACTTGTAAGGCTTCATTATTTTCCAAAACCCGAGTACCCATATTCACAAAATCTATCCAACAGTTAGATAATGATGACTATATAATAATAATAATAATAATCACTGTATAGTTTAATAATAATAATATGATCACTGTATAGTTTACTCACCAAATTCATTAAATAATTCACCCATAAGTCATTTACACGGCTAAGTTTCTTTTGTTTGCATGCTTACCAACCACTACGAATGACTGGAATCGACCCTGAGTGATGATAATTATGGTTGATGTGTGCGTTCTTATGTATTAGAAGGAAAGAAGGGTGGCTAAGAGTGGACACGTGCTAGGATGAAGTGCAGGAGGGGTGGGTGGGTGTGTGTGGGTGTGTGTGTGTGTTTGTGTGTGTGGGTGTGTGTGTGAGGTGAAGGGGAGCCATCGTAACATTGGATAAACACCAACTACATTACACTACACTCACGTACAGTTAGTCACACATGAAGCTGGTATGGCTCGTTACTTGTGAGGTAGCTACAATAGAAAGGAAAGTGAAAACAAAGATGTAGTTTGTTGACAGGCAGACAGTAAAATATTATTAGTCTGCTTATCAACAAACTATAACTTTTGCTCACTTTCCTTGCTGTTGTCGATATCTCACAAGTAACGAGGCATACCAGATTCATGTGTGGCCAACTGTACACTCGCGATACAAAATTTCTGACCAGGGAGTATTAGGCTACACCAAATCATAGCCAGACACAGACCATACTTTTAATTAAGGTGGTAATTCTTTTTTGGTACATTGGAGTGCCTTGATTCCTCCAAAGTATGCTAGGAAACAGGACCAGAAGAGCAAAACTAATAGTGTTCTGTTGTTGCTTGGAATAGTTTGGGGGATTCAATTGCTCCAGATTTACCAACACAAAATTTTCCCCTCAATTCATATATCAAGGTATAAATCAGGAATTGCATAAAATTTGCTGTTTATATCGATTGACCATTAAGTGGGTAATACACTTTTGGTACATTGGAGTGCCTTGATTCCTCCAAAGTATGCCAGGAAACAGACCCATATGAAGAAAAATGGAATTGTTTGGAGGAATCAATTACTCCGGATTTACCACCCAAAACAATGTGCTATATACACCCTTAAAGTACTCACTAATAATTTTTTTTTTATATATAATATGAAATTTTCCGTTTATATCGACCATTAAATATAGTTTTTTTTTTTTTTTTTTTTTTTTGGTAATATGAAATTCAAGTATGGAAGAAAGAGGAGGGTGGAACTTGTCGCCTTCCTGGTCAGAAATTTTTTATCACGACTGTACTGTACTATTATTGGCCATTAGAATTCGTACACACTCTTCTTATTTTTTTTTTTTTTTTTTTTTTTTAGGATTTACAGCATAATAATATTGTGGAAAATTTAGGACTACGTGATTGCCATGTATTATTATAAATTTTTCGTTTTGCTAATCAGAGTCACTTGATACAGTCGGTAGCATAAGTTGGTTGGCTTCATTTCCACCTGTGTATGTATGTATTAGCTATAGTGATCTTGTAATACAATTTGAATATAGAGATGACAGATATAGTTCTCATATGGTAAATTACGTATGTTGTTAAAATATCAACTGATTCAGAATGTAACGATCTGGTCATATTAACATTATTAAGTACACGAGATGGACGCGAATTTATGCTGCGGACTGTACACCATTTATTGCAGTACTTCCACCAGAATAATGACTTTTTTATCCATATATATAGCCTGTGTAAGAATTCATGTGGCCAACTGTACAATATACTATGCATGGGTCCTACTCTTACCTAAACCCTGACCAGATCTAACGAATTATAAATAGATAATAAGCATTTCATTACCTCTTTTATTTTGGAAAAAGCGTGGGACTGTCTGAACACGTGTATTAACCACTAAATAAATATAACCAATTTCTGAATTTTAGCTACCAATAAACTCAGAAATATAATCATCCTACTACTATGACTTATTTATATAACTACTAATACTTACACCAGTATATAATAATAATAATAATAATAATAAAACCTACCTTGATGTCCAATATCAATCAGAAACACACACACACACGAACGATCAAACAAAAAAATGTCCACAACGTAACACTAACACATCTTATAACACAACGAAAGAACGCAACACGAAATAATATATACAACAAACATAACACGCAAACAGACTATCACAAACTATCACAATCTATCACGCAAAAGAAAATATCACAATCTATCACGCAAACAAAACTATCACTATCCTTGACAAACCACCGACAAACAAACAAACAAACACCACCACTACGAATTGATTCCACAGTGGTTGGTATTGGTTTGTAAGCACGCAAACGAAAGAACCTTAGCCGTGTTAATGACTTATGGGTGAATTATTTAATGAATTTGGTGAGTAAACTATACAGTTATCACCATCATCATTATCTAACTGTTGGATAGATTTTGTGAATATGGATACTCAGCTTTTTGGTAAATAATGAAGCCTTACAAGTGTGGTTGGTTGGTTGGTAAGCTAACAAACCAATACCACTGTGGAATCGACACTACACCTCAACCCTACTGTATATTCCTATCACATAAGAACACACGAGACACGAAACTTAACACAAACTCACATCACAAAATCTATATTGACCAAACTACTGTATTTATGGTTTTGTTTGTATAATAAAGATGGTGAATGAAACCCCGTAAGCTTGTACTGTATATATAAGCTTGTACTGTATACGTAAACTTGTACTGTAAATAAGCTTGTACTGTATATGTAAGCTTGTACTGTAAATATAAGCTTGTACTGTATTACAAGCTTGTACTGTATATATAAGCTTGTACTGTATATATAAGCTTGTACTGTATATGTAAGCTTGTACTGTACATATAAGCTTGTACTGTAAATAAGCTTGTACTGTATATGTAAGCTTGTACTGTATATAAGCTTGTACTGTACATATAAGCTTGTACTGTATATAAGCTTGTACTGTATATAGTAATAATATAGTTTAGGTTTATTTATATCAAGTTACTTCAGTGTTTACTAACGAATGAACACCATATAACACCAACATTTTGTCTTTCTTTTAATTAACAAGTGATGTGAAATATTACTACTTATATGTATGTACTGTGGATACATAACACAAATAATTTAACCGCATTAATTAATCCGCATAAAAACGACTTTTATAATACGTATGATCGGACAGGGAAAATAATATTATCATAGTAATGGGAAAAGTGACTTACTTTATAATTATGGCACAGATATGTCATAGATATAACTAGTTAAGACGAAAAATACGTATCTTTATACCGGATATGTGTAAGAACTGTAAGCCCATGATATGATATGGAATTATTCATATCAAATTACATTCACAGGTTGGCAAGTGGAATGGTTGAAAATGTCACAGAGAGAGAGAGGGAGTGGTAGAGAGAGTGGGACAGGGAAGAGAGCGAGTGGGAGGGTACCAAAAGGGAATAGGGGACTGGGGGGAGGAAGAAGGGGGTCGGGGTAGAGAGGTTTTCAGCCAATGGGAAGACGGGAACCAAAAAGATGCTGCCTGCCTGCCAGAGGTGAAATAAGACAACAAAACAACACGATTAATTAAAATGTATAGAACCAACAACACATGGCAATATACACTACCTACCCACACAGTACTCTTATTACACACGAGTTTGTACAGTACACAATGAACCAAACAGAAAGGTACTACACAAGGAATCAAACAGTAATGTACTACACGAGAGAATGTAAACAAAGAACCAAACAGTACTCTTACTACACAGAGTATGTACACAAAGAACCGAACAGAAATGTACTACACTAGAGTATGTACACAGAACCTAACAGAAATGTACTACACAGGAATATATATGTACACAAAGAACCAAACAGAATGTACTACACAGGAGTATGTACACAAAGAACCAAACAGAAATGTACTACACGAGGATGTACAAACCAAAACAGTACTGTACTAAATAAGAAGCAAACAGTACTGTACTACACAAGAGTATGTACACAAAGAACCAAACAAATGTACTACACAAGAACCAAACAGTACTACCAAGCAAAAGTTATGTACAGTCACGTTCAGTGGTTTTGTTAATAAGGGAGAAATTTTGTGTTGGTAAATCTGGAGCAACTGAATCCTCCAAACTATTCCAAGCAACAACAGAACACCATTATTTTTTGTTCATGTGATCCTGTTGTTTCCTGGCATACTTTGGAGGAATCAAAGCACTCCAATGTAGCAAAAGTAAATTACCACCTTAACACCTTCATATGAAACTGCCTAGATGAATTTGTAAACCTATAATAAATCTTTGATCTCTAAGATACTATTGGTTCATATGGTTCACTCACATGGTTCACTCTCATTCACCAGACAGACAGGACTTTTGATCGTGACTGTACACAACGAAGAACCTCAATCTACACTACCACAGACATGACTTTTGATCGTGACTGTACAAAGAACCACCTCCACCTACCCTACCACACCACAGGACTTTTGATCGTGACTGTACAGAGAAAAACCAGTAAGTCCCATCTACACTACCACAGAACATGACTTTTTATCGTGACTGTACACAAAGAACCACCTCCATCTACCCTACCACATACAGGACTTTTGATCGTGACTGTACAGAGAAAATCCAGTAAGTCCCATCTACACTACCACAGAACATGACTTTTTATCGTGACTGTACACAAACAAGAACCACCTCCATCTACACTACCACAGACAGTACTTTTGATCGTGACTGTACAGAGAAAAACCAGTAATTAGTCCCATCTACACTACCACAGAACATGACTTTTTATCGTGACTGTACACAAAGAACCACCTCCATCTACCCTACCACACCACAGGACTTTTGATCGTTACTGTACAGAACTCAGTGAAAGTGTTACAAAGACAGTAAGGACACGTAAGAAAGAAGAGATTTGGCACGACTACCTAACTATTTCCTGGCAGGTACTTTAGAGAGTAAAGAAGGAAAGGGGGATGTAAAGATGGGAAGGAAAGGGGGACTAGAAGATGGGAAGGAAAGGGGGGCGAAAAGATGGGAAGGAAAGGGGGATGAGAAGATGGGAAGGAATGGGGGATGAGAAGATGGGAAGGAAAGGGGGATTAGAAGATGGGAAGGAAAGGGGGATGAGATGGGAAGGAAAGTGGGACGAGAAGATGGGAAGGAAAGGGGGATGAAAAGATGGGAAGGAAATGTGGACGAGAAGATGGGAAGGAAAAGGGATGAGAAGATGGGAAGGAAAGGGGGATGAGAAGATGGGAAGGAAAGGGGGATGAGATGGGAAGGAAAGGGGGATGAGAAGATGGGAAGGAAAGGGGGATGAAAAGATGGGAAGGAAAGGGGGATGAGAAGAAATTTAAGGAACCCTGTGGTGTTGTTGTCAGAAAATTGGAGGTAAAAAGAGTCCTTCGAAAATTGTCACGAAACACACACACACACACCTATATGGAGGGAGATTGTTTCGTGGCATAGTCAGGAGGAATCAAAAGCCTCCAATTCTCATACACGATCACAGGGTCCTTAACGGAAACTATACTATCATAATAATAAAGATAATTTCCTCAATCACAACAACACCCTATTCTCTTCTCCATGTTATATGCGCATTGACTAACTAGCTAGCCTCTAACTCGGACCTACATTGCGTGAGGTGATGATGCTACCAATATATTGATATCTTGCAACGACTATATAACTACATAACTGAATCAATTTGAGGCAAAAGGACAGATCTAGTTATTATAGGTCTGTAGCACAATGTAGGAAAGGGATGAATGTGAGAAAAAGAAGTGGAAACGAGAGAAAAAAAATGGTTGGACAGCTAGCTAGCACGATGGAAATTAACAATAAAATAAGGAGAGGAGGGGATGGGTGTGTGGTATAGATAACACGATGAGAATAGTAAGAGAATGCGAGAAATATAATATAAATACTGTACACAAACCCGGGGTGTGGAGAGAGACTACGCGAGAGAATATGAAGTAAGTGGAATGGGGGGGTGGTGGTGGAGTGGGGGTAGGTGAAGCGAAGTGAAGGGGGGTTGGGGTGGAGGTGATGGGGGGGGAGTAAGATCAAGGAGAATACCAGCTAGGGCGTGGGAGAAGGGCTTGGGGGGCGGGGGGGGGGAGCGGAAGGGCTTGGGGGGCGGGGAGAAGGGTGTGGAGAGGGGGGGGGGAAGAGAAGGGGAGAGGGGGGAAGCGAAGGGGAGGGAGTAGTAATTATGAAGAGGCTAGTAGGAGGCCTGAGAATTGCTACATTCGTACGTTTACCATACACATATTTTGATTCGATGTGGAGTTGTCATAATATCAAACAAGGAGAGAGAATCTAAATATAAAATTGATGCAGCAACAGCAATCTTTAAAAAAAAACATTCTCTTCATCCATAGATACTTTCAAACTCCAACCACATTCCTATTGATGGTCAAGAAAAAAAAAAAATAATAATAATAATCGACTGGAATAAGGTAACGTGGGCAACCTTATGTATGATTGGAAATTTCTCTTATGTACAATTTAATATAAAGATTATTATCGTATTAATTTCCCCAAACCAAATAATAATAAGTCGCATGATTGGCCAAGAATGAGCAATGATTGTGAAATGTGTTGAACTAGAATGTGACTCAGGTCGGACATTCCCAAATATGGCCTTAGATATCTACACGGTGACTCCTAAGACATCAAGACACCCCCCCCCTCCCAACCCCGACCCTTTACGTAATCGGAACAGACGCCAATAATATTTCTAAAAAAACGAATCTTGAATCACTAAAAACCAAAGAATTCCTTAATAAATGTACAGTACTTTCCATCACATTTTTAAAACATTTCCCCACTTTACACCACAGCCTCTGCGAAGACTACGTAGACATCATCGTAGTCGCCGAGAGTGGATGGACACGCAGCCAGCCACGGGTCCAGATCAGGGCTGCCAATATCAAGACTTTAACCAAACAACAACAATAATCACATTGTTAAATCCAAAAAATCAATAAGAGAATCCTGCCAATACACTAAGTAAACATTGTAGTAGACTTAACACCTGCAAAATACCCTAAATATCGATACTATAAGCCTTAAAAACAGGAAATAAATATTAACTTTCACAATTGTTACTAAATCACGTCCATTATTATACCTAAAAATTTCAATACAACTTCATAATAACAATAATAATTTACTCTACATGAATTAAATAGTGACCTAGAGCTAACTATACTAACTAAACGAGGCCAAACCTGACAATGACGACAACGGGGGGAAGAGGAGAGGAGATATTGGGGGAGGGGGGGACCGTCTGTCTGTCTGTATGTCACCAACACCCCCGGCCCCCTCATACTTTACCTTAAAATAAATGGGGGTTAAATGGGAGGAAATAGGGTTCAGTTGACTTAGCCTATGTCAAATAATTGATATAGGTATTAATCAACTTTTAAATTGGACGATAGAGCGGGACGGGAGGAAATAAGAAATCTTGTGGAGCCTCCGTCCCACGCGACCTCTCCCTACGACAGCTGAGGTGCGAATGGCGGCCAGTGTTGCCAGGTCGGCTTGACGAAATTTCCCCAACTTCAACATCAGGAATTTCCCTTTTTACCTCAGTCATTCCCTGTTTGCTCTTGAAGATGCTGTAGTCGTTTATTTGCCATCTATTTCCCTATTTACATAAATAATTCCCTGTTTACTCTTGATGATAGTCGTTTATTTAACATCAATTTCCCTATTTACCTCAATAATTCCTTGTTTACTAATGAAGATAATCGCATAATTACCATATTAATATTTCGCCAGGTAGAAATTTTTCAGTTTACTCTTGGACAATCTGTATATAATTTCCCCATTTTTTACCTATGATACCCCATATCTAGAGAAAATTCACTATATTTGGCAACTCTTAATTGGCGGCGTGTGAAGAGACGGGGGCCGCAGATGATGACGTCACGCAAGGTTTCCCGCTCCCCCCACTACCACCCCTTATACCACTAATCATCGTTCAATATCACTGACTTTCGTTCAATTAATTCACACTCCCGCCTTACACATATATATGAGATAAACGTACTAAACTTAATAACTAAACGTACTAAACTAAACTAAACGTACTCCATCGACATCCGGCATCTCTATATGAACCCTCTCCCTAATAATTTCGTTCATTATCTAAACTTTACGCTCACACTACACCAAATAAATAGATAAAATACAGGTCGATTCATAAAGATACCAACCGTATTTTTTTATCTTCGTACTCGTTGGGTGGATGGAGGCTAGTTCTCATTTCTCAATTTCTCACACTGTCTACAGTTGTCGAACCTTTTATTTCTTTTTGTACTGATTTAATATTCCTTACACATCCCTCCTACCTACCAGCAGTCTCTCAACGCTACACAGATTGATGTTAAATAGAATGAGATGCATATAGATATTATATTACATGTTTTCTTCAATGAATATAGGATGCGAATATAAAATAAAATGTTTCAAACAATACCTACTAGCAAACATGGCCTTCACTCCCACACAAAGTTTATTTCCCGCCTTAAGCGCCTTCCTTTATGGTTAATACATGAGTAGCCTAGGTCTTAAAAGTATAACAATATTAATTAACTGACTGGTCCGGGTCCCACACTCAAAGTCTCACATATTATTAACTATTCGTTCGTGTCTAGTATTAATAATTCCGATATAATAAGATTCGTAATCATGCAGAAGAGTATAAATTTAATTAGATATATGGCCATACGTATATTCAGATCGGGAAGATATGTTTGGGTTAACCATGCAGATAATATATGTAATTTATAACGAATTACTTACCTGTTGATTATTTACAGCGACTTGGGTGTTGCATTGAGAGAGTATTCCATTACATATAACAATTAAACTGACCCTGGCATACTATATAGAACACAAAATAACTATATGGAGTAGAATATAGTTACAATGCATGCACGTGTATGTGTGTGTGTTATGGGGATCACTTCTTTATAATGGCAAATTGGAGGGCTACATATGATTCCTCCAATTAAACCATGTCAAGAAATAGTTTAATACCTTCTTATACGAGTGGGGGGATCTGTTTTGTGGCACAGTTTGAAGATCCAACCAGTGCAACCAACCACAACAGCCATACATACATACATACATACGTGCAGGTGACAGGTGTTCCCTTTCCTTCAGGTACAGACAAAAATAACTCTGACTAAGCCACACAGATGTGTACTCTATTTCACAGATTTATTGTTGTTGAGAGAGAGAGAGAGAGAGGGAGAGAGAGAGAGAGAGAGAGAGAGAAATAACTGGCACAAACTTAATTATCACAGCTGATTGAGATACTAATTAATTTAATTATATTAATATAATACCGGTATGGTGGAGATCGAGATATGAAGCCTAGTCGCAGAAAAATGGTCTCTTGTTAAGTAATAAGCTCTTTTATTTGAATTTTATCAAGAAAAAGATAAATATTACGAGCATAATTTTTTGAAAACCCTAGCTAGCTGTGTAGGACAAATTTAGAAGACGACGGTGGTGGGGACAGCAATATACGAAGGAATAGAAAGAAATAAGGACAAAAAAGACTGTCGGAGAATAATTGAGAACAATAGTAACTTGGTGTATAGTTGAAAGTTAATGAAACACAGGAAAATAAAGATGAATGTGGAATCAGCGATCCCAGTTCCCACACCACATATAGAAGCCTAAACCTAGGGAAGAAATCCCTAGATTATCCCAAAATTTCCCAAATAACGAAAGGAAGTCTTATGTGGTTGTTTTAATTGTTTTCAGGAGTTTTTCCAACTGTAACTTTTTAATTTACGTTACTACATTCACTCCAGGGTATGACGTGCATTTATTTATGGATGAAGTCCAATTATTTACATAAATAAACATACTGATGTCATGTTTGATTGAATGAATCTTGGGATTTCCTTTTTTTTTTTTGAGAGTAGTATTGGGAATTTTATAAATTTCCGCTGGCAACCCTGCCTGCTCTGGAATAACAGCAGAAATAGAGCTCCCACTTTTGTGAAAATTACACAATATTTTGGAATATTTGATCAATGTTTGTGACAAATCTAGGGAAATATGCAAATGTAGGGGTCTAGATAAATCAACAAATGAACAAGAAAACACAAAGGCAATGTTATATAATTCTAGGGAAATTGTCACCAATCTATGGAAATAATCTTGGGAAAATCCTGCAGGAATGTCAGAATGGGAATGAACTAATTTTTTTTTTTCCACTAAACAACAGAAACTAAGCGACGTAAACAAACAAGATGGCTCCCAAGGTTGAGGTACACGAGGAACCTTCTGTATTACAAGCTGTGGTTCTGACTGAGTGTGACATTGATTATGGAGCTGCTATTACTCATTACAACCCTAAGGTATTTATTTAGCAAGTCCTTCAAGGTGGGCATATTTAAATGGGGCATTTTGAAATTAGCCTGACCTGACCTGACCTAACCTAGACCACAGCAGACTACCGGGACCTAACCTGGGCAAACTACTGTAAGCCTTTGTGATAATGCACTCAGAAAATCCCCACTTTAGCCGGATATAAATCTGAGTTATAGATAAATGTCCAAGTTATCTTATATGTGACTTATAAGGGTCCAACTTTGTGAGGGTTTACTGTACATCAGAAGGTCACTATAAGGGGCTTTCACCATAGAAGAAAATAGTCTTAGAATGGTCTAAATAAGTGGGTAATGAAGGTAGAAAAACCGTACCCAATAACGGTAATTCATTCAATATTTACCCTTTTTTTTTTTTTTTTTTCAACTGTTACCGTACCTTATAATTATGTTTACCGTCCCACCTCTCAATCATCTTCTTCCTCGGGCGCCATATGGCCTCGCCGTTGCAGTGCGTAATATGAATAAATATGAATATGAATGAATAAATCAATCAATGAATGTTTACAGGTTCTGGTGCCCCTTGCCAACACACCACTATTGGACTATACACTGGCTTGGTTGGAAAGATGTGGAGTGGATGAAGTCATAGTCTATTGCCGAGCCAACCCCCACACTGACAAAATAAAACAACATTGCAAGTGAGTCTGTGTGTGTGTTTGGTACATTGGAGTACCTTGAGTCCTCCAATGTACAGTCACGGTCAAATATAATCATCCATATAGAGGTAACCCACGTAAGAGTTTGATAGCTTCCATCTGTTCCTTAGCTGATAAACTTTCCAATAAGTAGGTTAACTATCATCTTTTAATTTAATACAAGCAGCTATACACTACTTAAAACAATATGTGAACGTGAAAACATTACACAGTAAATTGTTTGAGATACCCATATGTGGATGATTATTATTGACTGCGACTGTATGCCAAAAGGTTTGATACATACATACATTGGAGCACCATGATTCCTCCAAGTTTTGTGCCAGGAAACAGGACCACAGATGAATAAAAATAATGGTGTCCTGTTGCTTGGAATAGTTTGGAGGAATAATTTACTTCAGAATTATGAATACTACACTTTCCAGTTGAATAAATGTAATGGTGTCCTGTTGCTTGGAATAGCTTGGAGGAATCATTTACTTCACTATACTTTCCAGATGAATAAGAATAATGGTGTCCTGTTGAGCTTATGTCAACTCAACCCCCTCAATTATTATTATGAGGTGCTGCAAAATCATACACGTGTTGTTCTTTATTACCAAGATACTGTATTTACTACGATGGAAGGAAAGTGTTAGTGGATATTTGATTGTGGTTATACCCATAACATGGAATTAATGTATGATAACCCCCCTCTCTCACACACACACACACACACACAGGAGGTTCACATCAAGAAGAGAGGAATGTGGGATAAAAGTGATGGTAGTGGTGTCCGAAGACTGTCTCAACCTTGGGGACGCCATGAGGGACCTGTACTCCAAGTCTCTACTCAAGGACGACTTCATACTGCTGCAGGGTGACCTAGTGGCTACCCTCAACCTTCAGGACATTGTTGCCAAGCACAAGTATGGATGTGTGTCTGTTTGTGTGTTATTTGTTTAAATACTATAGACCCTGGATAGAATATGGTTAAACTTATCACATATATCCTTTTAACACAGGGTCAGTAAATAGTTTCTATATACAATAAGCCATGGATATAAGATGATTAGATTTATCACATATATCCTTTTAACACAGACTCAATACATCACTTATATAATACAATTGGTCCTTGATATCAGATGATTAAATTTATCACATAGAATTATTTAAGATGACTAAATAGCTTATAGTAAATATCTTATTAGTTTGTATGGTAATGAATAAGAGTTGCCTGGGAAGACATTTGTTGGTTTTCAGTGAGTGTAAAATGAAGAGAGAAATGAAAAAACCTATCTTACCCTCAGGGAAAATCGCCTGTCAGACAAGAGCATGATTATGACATGCGTATATGTCAACAAACCCTTGGAGACAACAGCAGTGGAGGGAGAGGAAGGGAGAGGTAAGGAAGTAACTGCCACCCTTGTCACTGCAGCAGATACTGGTAAACTACTGCTTCACCGACGCTCACGAAACAAATCATCGAAAATATCCATTCCCACTGTGAGTAACTAATACCATACAGGTATTATTGTCCACAGGAGTCCTTACACAGGCTATATGTAAAGAGAGGT
Source organism: Petrolisthes cinctipes (assembly GCA_033782935.1). Classification (NCBI taxonomy): domain Eukaryota; kingdom Metazoa; phylum Arthropoda; class Malacostraca; order Decapoda; family Porcellanidae; genus Petrolisthes; species Petrolisthes cinctipes. The sequence continues at coordinate 22,980 of JAWQEG010002476.1, forward strand.
CATTCATTATTGTGGAAGTACTGCAATGAATGGTCTACCAAGTGACTCAGTGATTACCAAAACAATAAACCTAATAATAATGTTGTATTGCAGTTACATAGTCTGACATTTAAAAACAACAAACCTAATAATAATAATAATGTTGTATTGCAGTTACATAGTCTGACATTTCAAAACAACAAACCTAATAATAATAATAATAATAATAATAATGTTGTATTGCAGTTACATAGTCTGACATTTTCTATATGTTATAAACCCTTGAAAACAACAGCGTGTGTACCAATTCTTGTGGTCAATCCCTCATTTACCACTATTATGGTTATGTCTTATATTGTGAATTTATGTACAGTCACGAGCACTAATCAGTATACAGGTGTGCTTCGAATATCAATCAATCAATCCATCACAGGAGTTGCAGCACCTAATATCAATCAATCAATCTATCAATCACAATAGTTGCAGCACCTAATATCAATCAATCAATCAATCAATCACAATAGTTGCAGCACCTAATATCAATCAATCAATCAATCAATCAATCACAGGAGTTGTTTCAAGCAAGCAGCGACTTACTTACCTACCCTGCTGCCTACGACCCCAGTCTGGCTATCTGCTCTGAGGTGGTGCCGTCACTGTTCTCGGACAACTTTGACTACGGTTCAAGAGACAGTTTGCTGCGTGGGGTGATAGAACAGGAGGAACTACTAGGTTATTCTATACGCTGTCAGGTTGTGCAAGAAGGATATGCTTGTAGGGCATCAACACTACAACAGTATCAGAGAGTAAGGTAATAATAATAATAATAATAATACAGTAATGATATAATTTTTAATAATAATAATTTTGATAATAATAATAATAATAATAATAATTTTAATAGTAATAATAATGATAATAATAATTTTAATAGTAATAATAGTAATAATTTTAATAGTAATAATAATAATAATGATAATAATTTTAATGATAATAATAATAATTTTAATAGTAATAATAATGATAATAATAATTTTAATAGTAATAATAATAATAATTTTAATAATAATAATAATATATTGATGTGTTACAGTGGTGAGGTGATGCGTCGTGAAGCTTATCCAATGGTTTGTGAATCAAGTCTAACCAGTCATCGTATACGCTACACCTACGACCCATTCACTACTACTTACTGGGAACCTTCTGCTAAGTTTACTAAGTGAGTCCACATTGTTTATATTACACACACACACATACATACATACTATCCTGTACACATGCTCACACACACATACATACACTATCCTGTACACATGCGCACACACACACACATACACTATCCTTTACACACACACACACACACACACACACACACTATCCTGTACACATGCACACACACACACACACACTATCCTTTGAACACAGGCTCATTAAATCACTTAGTGTGTATGGTAATGAATAACAGAAACCTGATTTTGAAAACATTGGTTGGTCATAAATGAGTGTAAAATAGAGTAAGTGATGGATACAAGTATTTATTCATTGTATTTCCAGCCAGAATGTACTGTAATAATGCTGTAATTAAACCATGTAATTTCAGAGGTAATGGAGGTGCGAGTGAGGCGGTGGTTGGGGCGGGGACAGAGGTGGATGCTGGGTCTGTAATTATAACATGTAATTTCAGAGGTAATGGAGGTGCGAGTGAGGCAGTGGTTGGGGCGGGGACAGAGGTGGATGCCGGGGCTATACTGACGGCCTCTGTGGTGGGTGATCACTGTACCCTCGCTGATGGTGTCATAGCAAACGCCGCCTTCATCATGAATAACGTACAAATTAAGGTTAGATGCTGTGGTTATCGTTCTGGACTCATAACTTATATATATTGATCGGGAGATCGATTCCTTATCACCCTTATTTTTTTACTCTATTATATATATTTATTTATTTATTATTAATCATTTTTAGTGTAGTTTTTTTTTTTTTTTTTTTTTTTTTTTTTGGGGTACTATACTATACTGTATTTTATTTATTTATATATATAATTTATTTATTTATTTATATATATATTTATTTATTTATATATATATATATATATATTTATTTATTTATATATATATATTTATTTATTTATATATATATTTATTTATATATTTATTTATTTATTTATCTATATATTTTTTGTTGTTGTTGTTACAGAGTGGATGTGAACTAAGCCATTGTTACATTGGAGATGATGTAGTGTTGGAGAAGGGTGTAGTGGTGAGTAGTGGGTGTGTAGTGGGGCCCGGGGTCAGACTCGGCCCCGATGTCACCATACCCCCCGGCACCCAGCTCGTGGCCCACCCCCCCCACCACCACGCCCCGTCCACACACCCCCACGATGACTTTGATGAGACCGCTCGGGTGAAAGGTGAGTGTTGGTGTGTGTGTGTGTGTTTGTTTGTGAAAGAGAAATTGTGTGTGTGTGTGTGAGAGAGAGAGAGAGAGAGAGAGAGAGAGAGAGAGTGACTGTGTGTGTTTGTGAGAGAGAGACTGTGTGTTTGTGAGAGAGAGACTGTGATTGTGAGAGAGAGAGATAGAGACTGTGTGTTTGTGAGAGAGAGACTGTGTGTGTTTGTGAGAGAGAAATTATGTGTGAGAGAGAGAGAGAGACTGTGTGTGTTTGAAAGAGAAATTATGTGTGTGAGAGAGAGAGAGAGAGACTGTGTGTGTTTGTGAAAGAGAAATTGTGTGATTGTGAGAGAGAGAGAGAGAGAGAGAGAGACTGTGTGTTTGTGAGAGAGAGAGAGAATGTGTGTGTTTGTGAAAGAGAAATTGTGTGTGAGAGAGAGAATGTGTGTGTTTGTGAAAGAGAAATTGTGTGTGAGAGAGAAATTGTGTGTGTGTGAGAGAGAGAGAGAGAGAGTGAATGTGCGTGTTTGTGAAAGAGAAATTGTGTGCGTGAGAGAGAGAGAGAGAGAGAGAGACTGTGTGTTTGTGAGAGAGAGAGAGAATGTGTGTGTTTGTGAAAGAGAAATTGTGTGTGAGAGAGAGAATGTGTGTGTTTGTGAAAGAGAAATTGTGTGTGAGAGAGAAATTGTGTGTGTGTGAGAGAGAGAGAGAGAGAGAGTGAATGTGCGTGTTTGTGAAAGAGAAATTGTGTGTGAGAGAGAGAGAGTGACTGTGTGTGTTGTTTGTGAAAGAGAAATTGTGTGTGAGAGAGAGAGAGAGTGACAAATAAAATACCCCTTATCTTAACCCAACCAGAGGCAGACCCAAGCATATGTGGTTCAAAAGGTAAGGCGTTTATTTTACTACCCGAGGAAAGTGACCAAGACGATGATGAGGAGGAGGAGGAAAGTTCAGACGACGGGAGGAGCAGCGGACCAGATGAAGGCGATAGTGAAGATGCCTTGATGATGATGAGTGATGATGAGCATAGTGAGAATGGTAAGTATTAATTGTTGTTGTTGATGTTGTTGTTGTTGTATTGATTGTATTTGATGTTGTTGTTGTTGTTTTAGACTGTAAGAATTCATGTGGACAATAAATGGGGGTGTGGGTGTAGGGGACAGGCTTGGGGGGGGGGGACTGGGGGGGTGCGGGAATAGGGGGACAGGCTTGGGGTGGGTAGAAAGCCTGTCCCCTATTCCCGCATCCCCCTAAACCCCCCCCCCCCCACCAAGCCTGTCCCTCTACTCCCGACCCCCCCAAGCCTGTCCCCTATTCCTGCACCCCCAACCCCCCCCCCCCAAGCCTGTCCCCTAACCCCCCCCAAGCCTGTCCCCTAACCCACCCCCAAGCCTGTCCCCTAACCCACCCCCAAGCCTGTCCCCTAACCCACCCCCAAGCCTGTCCCCTAACCCACCCCCAAGCCTGTCCCCCTACTCCCGCACCCCCCAGAACCCCCAAATAAACCCCGCACCCCCCTAAGCCTGTCCCCTATTCCCGCACCCCCCTAACCCCCCCCAAGCCTGTCCCCTATTCCCGCACCCCCCTAACCCCCCCCAGGCCTGTCCCTCTACTCTCGCACCCCCCTGACCCCCCAAAAAAACCCCGCAGCCCCCTATTCCATCACCCCCCAAACCCCACCCCAAGCCTGTCCCCTATTCCCGCACCCCTCTAACGCCCCCCCCAAGCCTGTCACCCTACTCCCACACCCCCCTAAGCCTGTCCCCCTATTCCCGCACCCACTTAATCAACACGTTTTTTTTTTTTGGCACGACAGAGTTCCGAAGAGAAGTGCAAGAAAGTTTAACGAATGGAATGCGTAAGAAGTCAGCAGCGGAGAACATGGTACTGGAGATTAATGCATCCAGACACGCCTATAATGTCAGCATGGAAGATGTCCTCACTACAGTAACACAAGTAAACACAGAATTGGTTTGGATTTATATACAGTAATTCCTTGTTTTTCCATTATTGTTGTTATAAAGTATGTATTGAACTGTTTTTTTGTAATGAATTTTTTTGTATAGTAATCACTCATTATTCACACAGGTAAACATAACATTCATTGGTTTTTATTATTTATACAGTAATTCCTTGTTTTCTATTGTTGTTGTTATATGTATGTATTGAACTGTTTTTTGTAATGAATTTGTGTACAGTAAACCTTCATTATTTACTGGGTATATGGAACTGTCTCATTGTTTTTTTATTATTTATACAGTAATTCCTTGTTTTTCCACTATTGTTGTTGTTATAAGTATGTATTGAACTGTTTTTTTGTAATGAATTTTTTTGTACAGTAAACACTCATTATTCACACAGGTTAACTCAACATTCATTGGTTTTTATTATTTATTTTATTATTATTCCTTGGTTTTCACTATTGTTGTTGTTATAAGTATGTTATGTATTGAACTGTTTTTTTGTAATGAATTTGTGTACAGTAAAGTTGTTTAAACCTTCATTATTTACAACATTCATTGTTTTTTTATTATTTATACAGTAATTCCTTGTTTTTACACTATTGTTGTTGTTATAAGTTGTTATAAGTATGTTATGTATTGAACTGTTTTTTTGTAATGAATTTGTGTACAGTAAACACTCATTATTCACTGGGTATATATGTGTGTAATGTACTAGGTGTTTGTAATGAATTTGTGTACAGTAAACACTCATTATTCACTGCGTATATGTGTGTGTAGTGTACTAGGAGGATTGGTTTACTGTACACAAATTTATTACAAACAGTACAATACAAGTCATGTTCTTCCTCGGGCGTCATATGACTTTGATGTTGCAGCACCTAATCAATCAATCAATCACTTTCCTTAATTAATCGCGAGTCTATTCCACAGGGTATACTTCGGGCAGGTCAGACCCAGAAACAAGATGGTAGTACAGAACCAACATGGCCGGGTATCAATACAGCACTCAAATGTTTTGCTGACGTCTTGAGGAACTATGTCAGGAAGGGAAGAGATCAGTTACTCGTACTTAATGCCATTGAGGTATGTATGTTGTAGTATTTACCAACAATTATATATTAGATTTGTTTTTGTTTTCTCTCTTTTTTTATTTTTATTAAGGGGGTAGCAATTCACTTTTGATATAGTTGTCCTCATGAATTCTTACACAGTGTATATGTAAAGAGAGGTCATTCATTCATTATTGTGGAAGTACTGCAATGAATGGTCTACCAAGTGACTCAGTGATTACCAAAACAACAAACCTAATAATAATGTTGTTGTATTGCAGTTACATAGTCTGACATTTCAAAACAACAAACCTAATAATAATAATAATGTTGTATTACAGTTACATAGTCTGACATTTCAAAACAACAAACCTAGTAATAATAATAATAATAATAATGTTGTATTACAGTTACATAGTCTGACATTTCAAAACAACAAATCTAATAATAATAATAATAATGTTGTATTGCAGTTACATAGTCTGACATTTTCTATATGTTGTAAACCCTTGAAAACAACAGCGTGTGTGTAGTGAACTTTCATTTTACATTGCGTATTATGTGTGTGTAATGTAGTGTACAATAAGTGTTTACAGTACATACATACATACATTACACACACACACTATTATTTCACATATATAATTCGAATATAAAATGAAAGATTTATTACAATTCATAAAAAAAAAATCCTCTCTATCTCTTTGCAGAAATTGATGGTTGATTCCCCCGAGTACCTACCTGCTACTCAGAAAATTCTCTTCAATCTCAACCAGACCTTTGAAATCTTGGAGGGTGAGGTGATAATACACTGGTACAAGAAGGGTGGTGCTGGGACAACTGCCTTCACTACCATTAAAACATCAGTAAGTTAGTCTGTTGTAGTAGGAAAAAAATAAAATAAAAAAGGAAAGGAAAAATTAATAATAAAAAAAATTAATAAATACTGGTAAATAAATAAATACCGGTAATAAATAAAACAACATTAAAACATCAGTAAGTTAGTTGTATTAGGTATTTTGTGAATGTGGATACTCACCTTTTGGAAAATAATGAAGCCTTACAAGTGTGGTTGGTTGGGAAGATAACAAACCAATACCACTGTGGAATCAACCCTAAAATAATGAAGCCCTACAAGTGTGGTTGGTTGGGAAGATAACAAACCAATACCACTGTGGAATCAACCCTAAAATAATGAATGAAGCCTTACAAGTGTGGTTGGTTGGGAAGCTAACAAACCAATAAATACCACTGTGGAATCAACCCTAAAATAATGAATGAAGCCTTACAAGTGTGGTTGGTTGGGAAGCTAACAAATCAATACCACTGTGGAATCAACCCTAATAAGTTTCTAGTTATGAACCTTTGATCTATGTCACAGCTGTTGTTGATGTATATAAATTTCTCCTTTCAGATTGCCCAGTTCATTGAGTGGCTGGAAAAGGATAGTGAAGATGAAGATGACGACGATGATAGTGATGATGAAAGTTCTTAGTTGTTGTTGTTGATGTTCTCCCGGGGCAGAATGGCCTCCTGCCCCACAGACCCCTGGTACACTCTGGTCGCAGTGAAAAACAAATTAAAATAAAGGAGGGGCTGGCCCTATATGCCTGGGCTACCGAAGCACATCCCAAGGAAATGGGACCAGAGCTTACTGGACCAGGGAGTCTGGGGGCCTCCGACCGCCAGGGAGATTGGGGGGAAGGCTTTGATCCCACAGCCAGTGCTGTGGGCCCAAGTCCACGTTACCACAAGAGCTACAAGTGGGGCCGTACCTTCCATGAGACCAGCCCTGAAGGGACCATAAGGGGGAGGGAGTTTACACTGCTGCATGCAAAGGGAAATGCACCCCCGTGTGCTGGCGGTCCACACAGCAGTGAGAAAAAAAAAAAAAAAAAAAAAAAAAAAGGCCTCCGGTTGCAGTACACCTCACATGGATTTTTAATCCATGTGGGCAGATCTCATCAAATCCACTAGAAAGTGACCAGATCTTACAACAATCTTTATTCTAGCCCTGTGGGGGATAACTAATATTCACAGAGAATAAAGTCAGCCCCACTGGGCCCTGAAAGTTCTTAGTAGATGAATCCACCAATCCGAGTTTTTTTGAGGAGTTGGAAGAGGATAGTGAAGAAGATGAAGATGATGATGATGATGAAGAATATGATGATGATGATAATGAAAGTTCTTAGTAGACGAATCCACCAATCACGAGTTTTTTGAGGAATTGGAGAGTGACTGATTCCTCCAAATGATTATGGGGTGTAGTGGAGGCTATAAATACCTCCCCCAGTATCCCTGCTTGTTGTAAAAGGTCACTAAACGGGGCTTTCACTTCACCAACTCTCCCATTTTTTTTTTTTTTTTTTATATATAAACGGTTACCTTTTTTGTTTACTGTCCCACCTCTCAATCACCTTCTTCCTCGGGTGCCATATGACCTCACTGTTGATGCTCTTCATATTAATCAATCAATCGGTAATGTTCTTCCTCGGGTGTCACATGATCTCGATGTTGCGGTGCTTAAGGGGGTGCGGGAGTAGGGGAACAGGCTTGGGAGGGGGTTTAGGGGGGTGCGGGAGTAAGGGGACAGGCTTGGGGGGGTTAGGAGGGTGTGGGAATATGGGACAGGCTTTCTACCCACCCTAAGCCTGTCCCCCTATTACCGCACCCCCCCACCCAAACCTGTCCCCTATTCCCGCACCCCCTTAATTAATCGCAAGTCTAATATCAATCAATCAATCAATCAAACTCCGAACAACGCCATGATACAGAAACCCCTATTGGTAACACTGAGTTTATTTATTTATTTCCTGGCATAGTTTGTAGGAATTGTTAGTCTGTTCAAAGCAACCATAATAGGTGTTTCTCTTAAGGGGGAAATTTTGTGTTGGTAAATCTGGAGCAACTGAATCCTCCAAACTATTCCAAGCAACAACAGAACACCATTATTTATGCTCGTGTGGTTCTGTTTCCTGGCATACTTTGGAGGAATCAAGGCACTTCAGTATAACCATTTATGCTCTTGTGGTTCTGTTTCCTGGCATACTTTGGAGGAATCAAGGCACTCCAATACATTAACCACAATAGGTTTTTCTCTTCTTAATTAAAGGGGGAATCACACTAACACTTGGAATGAGGTTTTCGTGGGACTGACTGAACAAGGTACCAAAACAGATGGTTCAGTAATCCCTTGTTTTGTACTGTTTGTAATGAATTTGTGTACAGTAAACCTCTTAGTACATTACACACACAGTCTCGAGGAAACTTCATTCCAAGTACTAGTGTGATACCGGTACATTCTTAACATATATATATATATGAATGTAATGCACTATTGTATTTTTCCCCATTAAACAAATTTCCCTCGAGAAAATCTTGTGTTTTCCTGTACAATATATACTATTTTTTTCCGTGTAAACTTTAACCTGTATTTTATATATCATTTTTAATCATGTCTTTGTTTTGTTGCATTGTTGTTGATATGGATGTGAATTATACGGTTTGTAATAAATGTGTACAGTAAGCCCTCATTATCCACTGTTGGTATGGTCATAAAAGGTGAATAAAAGGGGCTTTCAATTCTCCAACTGTCCCTTTTTTCATGTGTTACCTTTTGTGTTTACTGTCCCACCTCTCCATTACCTTCCTCCTTGGGCGCCATATGACCTCACTGTTGCAGCGCCTTATATCAATCAATCGGTCCTTACCAGGTGGAATGGGAAAGCAATGAGAAATGTGGTATGAGTGGGTAAAGCTTAATACATTAAGTGGTGGCGTCTATGTCGTAGCCCCTATGGCAGGGGTGTCCAGCCCACCACACATCTATATGCGGCCCGCGGCACATTTTCTGAGTTTGACAACCCTGCCCTAGGACTACCAAGGAAAGAAGCTATGGGGGCCAAACCTGTACAAAATCCCCCCCGCCCCCACCAAAGGGGTGTGAGTCCCTGGAAATGGCTTCGGTCACCCAGCCAATTACCACCCCACACACAACTACACCTTTTTTCATCACAGAGAAATGATTTTCTGGCTGTCATTTCTCAGCTTCTAGCTGATGACATCAAAAGCAATCCTGGACCCACAAATGAACAAACACACACGTCCGACATACTGGCAGTACACCTCGCGTGGATTTTAATCCATGTGGGTAGATCTCGTCAAATCCAGTAGAAAGTGACCAGATCCTACAACAATATTCTAGTCCTATGGGGGATGGCTAAAAATCACAGAGAATAAAGTCAGCCTCCCTGGGCACTGGAAGTGAAGTTGTGGGACCTGGTGTGAGAGGCAGACCACCAGTCAGATGGCAGAACAGATTGGAAGAGTATATAAGGGAGAGATACATGAGGGACAGAGGAAGGCTGCACCAAGTAAGGAGGGAATGTTGGAATAAAGGAAAACAAAAGGCACTTCTGCCGTGGCCACCACCTTGATGGAATGAGGTGTTAGAGTTATAAATAGATAGATACTTCCTCTTAAATCATAAATATACACATTTGTCATTGATAATAAATATATTCAATAATGTACAAAGTAGGGAACAACTATTGCATCTACTCATCAGTCATATCCATATATAAACCAAGAATATAAGTGAACTCTCATTTTACACTGAAATTATACATGTGAAATATATGTTGCTAACTGTACATAGTCATTATATATACATCAATCATATCCATATAAAAATCTCTCCCTATAAGCTTTGTGCATGTCGAGGGAGTTTCTACGCATTCTTCGACCGATGGGTTCAAGGTCGTTGTAGCAGCGATCAAACACACGTTCCACAACACCAGCTGCTTCCTCTTTGGTTACACGACGTACAGACATTACTGAGTACATGGCCTTCGTCTTAACACAGTCCTGTAATATAAAACTCAATGTTATATTTCACTTTTTAACACAGTCCTGTAATATAAAACTCAATGTTATATTTCACTTTTTAACACAGTCCTGTAATATAAAACTCAATGTTATATTTCACTTTTTAACACAGTCCTGCAATATAAAACTCTATGTTATATTTCACTTTTTAACACAGTCCTGTAATATAAAACTCTATGTTATATTTCACTTTTTAACACAGTCCTGCAATATAAAACTCTATGTTATATTTCACTTTTTAACACAGTCCTGTAATATAAAACTCTATGTTATATTTCACTTTAAGGCGGAAGTTCAGTGTTGGTAAATCTGGAGCAAATGATTCCTCCACACTATTCCAGGCAACAGAATACCATTATATTTCTTCATGTGGGTCTGTTTCCTGGCATACTTTGGAGGAATCATGGCACTCCAGTCTATCAAAAGTATACTATCCACTTACTAATTATAATTCTTTATGTAATTAATTACCTCATGTGACTTTGCAATATGTATGGGAAAGGAATTAATATTATAAGTAATATTATAAGGAATTAATTTTATAAGTAATATTATAAGAAATTAATATTATAAGTAATATTATAAGAAATTAATATTATAAGTAGGAATTAATATTATAAGTAGGAATTAATATTATAAGTAGGAATTAGTATTATAAGTAGGAATTAATATTATAAGTAGGAATTAATATTATAAGTAGGAATTAATATTATAAGTAGGAATTAATATTATAAGTAGGAATTAATATTATAAGTAGGAATTAATATTATAAGTAGGAATTAATATTATAAGTAGGAATTAATATTATAAGTAGGAATTAATATTATAAGTAGGAATTAATATTATAAGGAATTAATATTATAAGTAGGAATTAATATTATAAGTAGGAATTAATATTATAAGTAGGAATTAATATTATAAGTAGGAATTAATATTATAAGTAGGAATTAATATTATAAGTAGGAATTAATATTATAAGGAATTAATATTATAAGTAGGAATTAATATTATAAGTAGGAATTAATATTATAAGTAGGAATTAATATTATAAGTAGGAATTAATATTATAAGTAGGAATTAATATTATAAGTAGGAATTAATATTATAAGTAGGAATTAATATTATAAGGAATTAATATTATAAGTAGGAATTAATATTATAAGTAGGAATTAATATTATAAGTAGGAATTAATATTATAAGTAGGAATTAATATTATAAGTAGGAATTAATATTATAAGTAAGAATTAATATTATAAGTAGGAATTAATATTATAAGGAATTAATATCATAATTACCTGATGTGACTTGGCAATATGTATGGGTGATGAATCTCCTTGTATCATTGAAGACATGAATGAACAATGAGTTAGGTTAGCTGCTCTGATCTCTGTACAGGCAAGATGTTCCAAGTTGGTGAAGTCCAGTTTATTACGACAATGGTCAAACATGTGTATTAACTCATGTGTCAGTACAGCCTGGGTCATACCTTGTGAACGCGATACATTCTGACACACCACAACCTGTAATGATAAATAAATAAATAAATATATATACAGTTATGGAGGAATAAATTTCGTGGCATAGTTAGGAGGAATCAGAAGCCTCCAAGTTTCATACACGATCATAGGCTCAGTAAATCACTTAGTGTGTATGGTAATGAATAACACAAGCCTGGGAACACACACACACATACTATCCTTTTAACACAGGCTCAGTAAATTGCTGTGTGTGTATGGTAATGAATAAAAAAAAGCCTGAGAACACACACACACTATCCTTTTAACACAGGCTCAGTAAATTGCTGAGTGTGTATGGTAATGAATAAAAAAAAGCCTGAGAACACACACACACACACACACACACCTGGGAAAACAATTAGTGATAGTTTACCTGGTTAAGTTCAGAGTCATATCCACCATTGACGGTTACATCACACACCTCACACGACACATGTCTCTTTAAGTCAACCTCACTGTAAATATATATACAAAATTAATGTGTGTGTGTGTGTGTGTGTAGTATATTAGAAGATTTATTAGAAGTATTTATCATCATAAAAATAATAATAATAAATACTACTACTACTACTAATAATAAAAATACTACTACTACTACTAATAAAAATACTACTACTAATAATAATAAAAATACTACTACTAATAATAATAAAAATACTACTACTACTACTAATAAAAATACTACTACTACTAATAATAAAAATACTACTACTAATAATAATAAAAAACTACTACTACTACTACTACTACTACTACTACTAATAAATACTACTACCAATAATAATAATAATGAATACTACTACTACTAATAATAAAAATACTACTACAACTACTACTACTACCACTACTACTACTACTAATAATAATAATAATAATAATAACATACCATCCTGATGATTTAAGTGCTGACAACATAAGCTTCACAAGTGGACCTGAAAATTGTAAAATATTATATAATAATAGTATAATTTTGGTACATTGGAGTGACTTCATTCCTCCAAAATTATTATTATTATCATTAGTATTATTATTATTATTTCTCTATCTACTGTTATTATTATTATTATCAATATTATTATTTCTCTATCAACTATTTTTATTATTATTATTACTATTATTATTATTATTATTATTATATGTACTACTACTACTATTATATTATTTATCTATCTACTGTTATTATTATTATTATTATTATTATATATACAGTACTACTACTATTATTATTATCATTATTTCTCTATCTACTATTATCATTATTATTATTATTTAATAACAATGTCTTAATAATACTAATACTAATACTTACTATTTTGCACACAATTCCACACATTCTTTTCGCACTTGACTTTGTCGGAGGATTCCCTTCCTTCCCCCAGGAAAGCAATGCGTGCGAAGGAAGGATTGTATTTCTCACCACGACGTTCGGGATATAAGTCATAACCCCATCTGAAGAAAAGAATGGATTGGTTGATTAGTTGGTTGGTTGATTTGTTGGTTGGTTGGTTGATTGGTTGGTTGGTTGGTTGATTGGTTGGTTGGTTGATTAGTTGGTTTGTTAGTTGATTGATTGGTTGGTTGGTTGATTAGGTTAGGTCCCAGTAGTTTGTCCAGGTTAGGTCCCAGTAGTCTGCTGTGGTCTAGGTTAGGTTAGGTTAGGTTAGGTTAGGTTAGGTTAGGTTAGGTCAGGTTAGGTCAGACTAATTTCCAAATTATGTTTGTAAAACGGGGCATATCTCTAAAACTGGACATCTCTGAGAGAAACACCATAGATGAAAAGTGTGTTAGAATGGTCGGTGTTAGTACAGAAGTGGACCTTACTGCAGCAGTGTTGCCAGATCCGGCTGGGTCCTAGTATTTTACCCCCGTCATTTATTGTACTTTATCACGATTATTTCCCGGTAGTTTGCCCAGGTTAGGTCCCGGTAGTCTGCCCAGGTTAGGTCCCGGTAGTCTGATGCAGTCTAGGTTAGGTTAGGTCAGGTCAGGTAAGGTCAGGCTAATTTCAAAATGCCCCATTTGAATATGCCCTATCTTGGAAACGGGGCATTTGAGGAAGAAAAGTGTCTTAGAATGGTCCAAAATAGTGGGTAATGACAGTAAAATATCTATTATACAGTAAGGTCCATTTCTGTACCTTTACCGAATGGTCCAAAATAGTGGGTTATGATACTAAAATAATACAATATAGTGTATGAACTACTTATGTAAATTTTCCTTATTATTATTATACTAGTGAGGAAATTATTATTATTATTATTATACTAGTGAGGTAATTATTATTATTATTATTGGTATTTATTGAAAGAATTACCGTTTTGCAGCAGTGTTGCCAGATCCGGTTGGGTCCCAGTCATTTATTGTACTTTATCACGATTATTTCCCGGTAGTTTGCCCAGGTTAGGTCCCGGTAGTCTGATGCGGTCTAGGTTAGGTCAGGTCAGGTAAGGTCAGGCTAATTTCAAAATGCCCCATTTGAATATGCCCTATCTTGGAAATGGGGCATTTGCGGAGGAAATGCCATAGAATAAAATAGTCTTAGAATGGTCTAAATAAGTGGGTAATGAAGGTAGAAAAACCGTACCCAATAACGGTAATTATTTCAATATTTACCGAATGAACTACTTGTGTAAATTTTCCGGTATTTATTGAAAGAATTACCGTTTTGCAGCAGTGTTGCCAGATCCGGCTGGGTCCCAGTATTTTGCCCCAGTCATTTATGGTACTTTATCACGATTATTTCCCGGTAGTTTGCCCAGGTTAGGTCCCGGTAGTCTGATGCGGTCTAGGTTAGGTTAGGTCAGGTCAGGTAAGGTCAGGCTAATTTCAAAATGCCCCATTTGAATATGCCCTATCTTGGAAATGGGGCATTTGCGGAGGAAATGCCATAGAAGAAAATAGTCTTAGAATGGTCGAAATTAGTGGGTTATGAAGGTAGAAAAACGGTATGCAATAACGGTAATTCATTCAATATTTACCAATTTTCCTTATTATTATTATTATTATAATTATTATACTAGTGACCTCTAATAACTTACTTTTCTTCACTCGTGTCTGACTGGTTGTTTAATGGTTCCTGTTTTGTTTCAGCATTCATGGTAATAACTGCATTAATTATATTGTCAGATGGTAAATTATATATTATTATTATTATTATTATATGTATAATGACTAACTAATGCCCGATAAACTTATATATATAATATCAATACTTTAAATAATTACTTTACACACTATACTAGAATCACCCCGGCAGTTTTGTTTACATTGGGTCAGTGTTGCCAACCACCAGTGTACTCCATACTCCATAGTTCCCTAAATAGCACAACTGAGAGTGATTTTTTTTTACTACTGTGGATAACTGTGATGGTTGGAATAATTAGTTACGTCAGGTTTACTAGTCAGGAGCAACTGTCTGCAGGCCTTTCATTAAATATTTCCTTTTCTTTGATGATCATTGTTTCAACTTCAAAATTTCCCTGGTTGCATCCAAAATTCATATTTACTCTCGATATTTTGTTTAGTAGAAATATTCCTGTTTACTTTTGAACATTCTTTGTTAAATTTCCCTGTGTGGACTTTAAGTTAACTACTTTGTAAATTTACAAGTCGCAACTTTAATTGTTATTTACCCTATTTTCCCATTTTTCCCGAATACCTTAGATCTTGGGAGAATTTCTATGGTTGGCAATACTGAATTTTTTTTTTTTATATATATATATATATATATATATATATATATAGGAGAGGAGAGGTACCCATACAGCGCTCAAAGTTTATTTCCACGATTATTTATAATGGTTGGAAAATAAGTGTGAAGAAAGTAAAGGAGCTCGGCTATGATATTTTACTAAATTATAACTAATATAAAAATAACTATAAAGGTGCCGTTGAAAAGGCACACCATCACAACACATCACATTTTATTTGATATTTTATTAATTTAACATTTTTAACTTTAGATAATAAACTAAAAGATAGAAATATCTTTAATAACAATAACATTTAAGTATTATAAACACAAATGGGTCCATATGGAACACATCCCAACTTTTATTTATTTAATTAACATTTTATACATTTAACATTTTTAACCCTAAAATAATCAAGTAAATGATAAAAAATATCCTTACTAACAATTAAATTTAAGTATATAAACATAATTCAGAATTAAAATGATAAAATAAAATATATATATATATAAAATAGAACCATTGGTACAGTCGCTCCTTCTCATCCCCAGGTGGTAAGGTAATGGTCGTAAGCTGTTGTGTTTATTATTATTTATTGGATATTATTATTAAGTTTGGGTGTCTGAGGCGTTAATGATGGGTGGATAATGTAGATAATAATTCGTTAGACATACCAGTGAAAGAATAACGTGAAGTAAATACTGGTAATTATATAAAATTGAATTAAATATGTTTTTTTCTGTGCCATGTGGTTTTGTGATAGTCAAGAACATCTAAGTTATTTATATACGATGGTGTGGTACTGATACGATGGCTCTATTGTTTGTTTGTTTGTATATGGACCCATCGTACCGGCACCACAAATGTCCTTAAACATGAATATGAACCACCTAAGTTAATAATTATATATAGACACTTTGGAATTCCACATGTTAAAATTATTTGAACTAACTCTGGGGACGTATATAAATGTTTAGTTTTTATTGTTTACTATCCTATTATATACATGTTTATATGGCTCGTGGCAAATGGTATATATTGATAAGTTGGGTGTTGTTTGTATTAGTGAAATATAAACACTGGTAATAGTAAAAATTTTGAGATCCAATTGTGGCAACTTGTAAAAAAATATTCCAAAAAGTTAATCTACAAAATCCTAGATGTATGTGGAGATATTTTGGTAATTATTCAAGTGTTTGTCCATAATGTCTTTTGTACCTTTTGTATTTACTGTCCCACCTCGCAATCACCTTCCTCCTCTGGCGCCATATGACCTCACTGTTGCTGCACCAAATATCAACAAGTCAATCCATTTTTTTTTCATCTGTTACTTTTTGTGTTTACTGTCACACCTCTCAATCACATTCTTCCTCGGGTGCCATATGACCTCACTATTGCGGCACCTAATATCAACCAGTCAATCACCTTCTTCCTCGGGTGCCATATGACCTCACTGTTGCGGCACCTAATATCAACCAGTCAATCAAATTTTTTTTCATGTTACTTTAATCAAATTTTTTTTCATTGTTACTTTTTGTGTTTACTCTCCCACTTCTCATTCACCTTCTTCCTCGGGTGCTATATGACCTCACTGTTGCTGCACCTCATAACAACTAATGAAATACCTTTATATAATTATACAGATCACACCACCACCAAGATGGGGGCGTATAAATATATGCAAGAGATCTACCGGAAGAAGCAGAGTGATGTGATGCGCTACTTGCTGCGTCTGAGGTCGTGGCATTTCCGTCAACTCAACACCCTTCACCGAGCACCGAGGCCAACACGACCAGAGAAGGCACGCAGGCTCGGCTATAAGGCTAAGCAGGGTGGGTATTTCTATGGTGGTTAAATGTGTATATTATTATTATTATTATTATTAGTTTGTATGTCTGAGTGGGTATATTATAATTATTTGTTTGTATGTTTGTCTAGTGTGTTACTGTGTGTATATTATGATTAGTTTGTATGTTTGTTAAGTGTGTGTTATAAGTTTGTATGTTTGTCAAGTGTGTATATTGTTGTAATTAGTTTGTATGTCTGTCAAGTGTGTGTATTATTATTTGTTTGTATGTTTGTTAAGTGGGTATATTATAATTAGTTTGTATGTTTGTCAAGTATTATAATAAATTTTTATGACTGTCAAATGTGTATATTGTTATAATTAGTTTGTATGTTTGTCAAGTGTGTATATTATTATAATTAGTTTGTATGTTTGTCAAATGTGTATATTATAATTAGTTTGTATGTTTGTCTAGTGTGTGTATTTTTATAATTTGTTTGTATGTTTGTCAGGTGTGTATGTTATAATAATAAGTCTGTATGTTGGTCAAATGTGTATATTATAATAAGTTTGTATGACTGTCAAGTGCATTTATAAGCTGATTCCTCCAAACTATTCCAAGCAACAGAACCCCATTGTTATTGTTCAACTGGTCCTGTTTCCCGGCATACTTTGGAGGAATCAAGGCACTCCAATGTAACAAAAGTGAATTATTTACCCCTTTAATTTAGACAAAAAGAGGCTTTCACTTCTCCAACTGTCTTTTTTTTTTTTTTTTTTTTTTTTTTTTTTTTTTTTTTTTAATGCTTACTGCTGTCCCACCTCTCAATCACCTTCTTCCTCGGGCGCCATATGACCTCACTGTTGCGGTGCCTAATATCAAAGTATCCGTTAACCTGACCTTAATAATTCCGTGACATATATTCGGTTAATCTGACCTCAATAATTCCATCACAGGTTTCGTCATCTACCGCATCCGTGTGAGGCGCGGCGGCAGGAAACGCCCAGTGGCCAAGGGTTGTACCTATGGCAAACCCAAGAGCCACGGTATCAACGAACTCAAGCCAACACGTAACCTGCAGTCCCTTGCCGAGGTTAGTACCAACTACTTTCAAGGGGTGTGGGAATAGAGGGACAGGCTTGGGAGGGTTTTGGGGGGTGCGGGAGTAGGGGGACAGGCTTGAGGGGGTGCGGGAGTAGGGGGACAGGTTTAGGGGGGTGTGGGAGTAGGGGACAGGCTTGGGGGGATGCAGGAGTAGAGGGACAGGCTGGGGGGGTGCGGGAATAGGGGGACAGGCTTGGGGGGGGTGCAGGAGTAGGGGGACAGGCTTGGGGAGGGGTTGGGGGTGTGTGGGAATAGGGGACAGGCTTTCTACCCACCCCAAGCCTGTCCCCCTATTCCCGCACCCCCTAAGACTGTCCCCCTACTCCTGCACCCCCTTAATCTGGTCCTGTTTCCTGACATACTTTGGAGGAATCAAGAAACTCCAGTATATCAAAAGTGTACTGTCACATTAAGTTGGTAATACTTTTTTGTTTCATTGGAGTGTCTTGATTCCTCCAAAATATGCCAGAAAACAGGACCAGAAGAGCAAAAATAATAGTGTTCTGTTGTTGCTTGGAATAGTTTGTCCCATATATATATATATATATATTATAAAATACCTCTTTTATTTAATTCTTTGACCATTCTCTTACTTAAATTTCTCGTTATTGAATTAATTATTATAGTAATGTCTTTTGAGTGGGAATAGTAGTCATGGTGATGGTGTTATTTCCACTTTTTGGTGTGATGTTATACAGGAATATATGTGTTGTTTTTAAGGATAGGGTTTTTTTTTTGTACCCTTAGTTATAGAGAATAGCTATACAGTGTTGTAAATTATCTCTGATGGAATTGGTTGTTAAAGGGCATTGCCTAGTTAGCTACAAATACCTCCCCAGTATCCCTGCTTGTTGTAAAAGGTGACTAATAAATGCTTTCACTTTACTTGCTGTCCCTGTCTCACCTCTCAGTCACCTTCTTCCTCGGGTGTCATGTGATCTCACTGTTGCCTCGCCTGATATTATCAATCTATCAATTATGTTGTATTAATTTCACATTGTGTCAATTATTAATGTTAATTATATTTTGTAGGAGCGTGCTGGTCGTCGTCTGGGAGGACTGCTGATGCTCAACAGTTATTGGGTGGCTCAAGACTCAACCTACAAATATTATGAAGTAATAGCAGTAGACATCCGTCACAATGCTATCCGTCGAGATGCTTCCCTTAACTGGATGTGTAATTCCACCCACAAGCACCGTGAGCTTCGAGGCAAGACCTCCGCCGGCCGCAAGCACCGTGGTCTAGGAAAGGGAATACGCTTCAAGAATACAACGGGAGGATCCCGTCGTGCTTGTTGGCTCAGAAGGAACAGGCTGTCACTACGCAGAAAGCGTTAACATTTATGAAGCCGTGTTTACTAGTAAAAAAAAAGATGATTCATAACTGTGTTTAATTGTAGCCCGATATCAGTAAGGCTAGAAAAGGAAACTAAAAGGGGTGCCCACTTCTCAAACTGGTCCCCCCCACCCACACCTCATTTTTTTTTTTTTTTCTTTCTTTTCTTTTTCTCCAATCTCTCAACCGCCTTCCTCCTTGGGTGCTATATGACCTCCCTGTTACAGCGCCAAATATCGATCAATCAGCCCTGTAAAATTTGATACTTTATTTTTATTGCTGACTATGCCACGAAACAAACTCCTTTATGATGCAGCTGGTGTTTGGTGGCAATGTTTGAAGTCCTCCCTAAAGGCCTCTATAGATTATCATTCATGCCTGCACAAGGTAGATGAGTGTGCAATCATTTAAATTTGCCACACACTACCAAGAATACTGAGCAGTCACTATACACATTATCATGCATCACTGTACAAGCGTGTAATTGACCAAAAGCTTGTTGGATATCGTTCAGTCATTTGTGCAAACCGTCAATCACACCCACACCCAATTTTATAACTACATCACAGGGGTCCTTAATTAATTTGTCTTGTGTGAAAAAATTGAAATGAGAATGCAATAAAGTAATAATGTGTAAATATAATTAATACTCTTATAGATTTGGGGTTTATTCCACAGTGGTATTGGTTTGTTAGCTTCCCAACCAACCACACTTGTAAGGCTTCATTATTTTCCAAAAGCTGAGTATCCACATTCACAAAATCTATGAAACGGTTCGATAATGATGATTACTGTATAGTTTATTAATATTAATAATAATGATGATCAATTGCATAGTTTACTCACCAAATTCATTAAATAATTTAGCCATAAGTCATTTACACGGCTAACATTATTCCCTTTGCAAGTGTGTAGACCCTAAGCCTGACAAGTGTGGTTGGTTGGGGAGGATCATAACAAACCAAGGACACTGGAATAGACCCTTTAAGACTAACAAGTGTGGTTGGTTGGGGAGGATCATAAACCAACAAAGTCACTGTGGAATCGACCCTAATAAATATCCCGAGTAGTGAAAATTTGCACGATTTTTAATTAAGAAAAGACTGAATTAAAACATATCTCAGTATTACAACATGGATGATATCAGCATTACAAGTGAATATAGTGTTTAATAAATAATAATAATATTGACGGAGGCCCTGTGGAACACCAAATAAAGTAAGTAAGTAATTAAACAAGTATATAAATGAGTCTTTCAAATATTGCCACGAGTAAACACACACACACCTATATTGAATGAGCTTGTTTCGTGGCATAGTCAGGAGGAGGTAAATGAGTCCTACACACACACACACACCTATATTGAATGAGTCCTACACACACATACACACCTATATTGAATGAGTCCTACACACACACACACACACACCTATATTGAATGAGTCCTACACACACACACACACACACACCTATATTGAATGAGTCCTACACACACACACACACACCTATATTGAATGAGTCCTACACACACACACACACACCTATATTGAATGAGTCCTACACACACACACACACACACACACCTATATTGAATGAGTCCTACACACACACACACACACAAACTTATATTGAATGAGCTTAATTGTATCGTGGCATGGTCAGGAGGAATTATCAGAAGCCTTCAATTCCATACAGGTTGACAAGAAGGTCCTTAATTAATAAAAGAAATTACATTGTTGGTCTCGTTTGCAGTTTAATTAAGGGGGTGCGGGAATAGGGGGAGAGTTAAGGGAGTTGGGGGGGGGGGGTTGTGGGAATAGGGGACAGTTTGGCTTTCTACCCACCCCAAGCCTGTCCCCCAATTCCTGCACCACCCCCACAGTCCCCCCCCCCAAGCTTGTCCCCCTATTCCCGCACCCCCCAAGCCTGTCCCCTATTCTCGCACCCCCCCAACCCTGTCCCCTACTTCCGCACCCCCTTAAGAACCCTATGACCGTGTATGACATAATTATGGAGGTTTCTTCTGATTCCTCCTGACCATGCCACGAAACAAACAATTAAGCTCCTTACATAATTATAATAGGTGTTAATTCTTAGCTACCTATTTGTTCTTATATACCTATTTATATATCTTTACAGGATTGAGTCAAGTTTGTAATGTCCCGTATTTTAAAACACAATTATCATATTTTTCTTTAAAGTGTATATATGTGTGTGTTTGTGTGTGTGTCGTGACAATATTTGAAGTACTCATTATCTACCTCTAATTTTCAGACTAAATCACACGTACGTACACAGGGTCCATTAATTAAGG
>JAWQEG010002476.1:57500-60000 GCA_033782935.1 Petrolisthes cinctipes
ATGGGTTGGGGGGAGGCAGGGGGGTGGGGGGTGATATCTCCAAAAACATTATTTAGCGAACAATAAATTAGTTCAAAATACATTATATAAAACATTGCATTCTGAAAACCTTAAAGTCGAAAACAAATTATGGACAAACGCTGGAATATTACCCTCATGTTTTACTATTACACACACACACACACACACACACACACACACACATACACACATACACATACACATACACACACACACACACACACACACACACACACACACACACAGTATTTCACAATTCACGTTTTACTATTACACACACACACACACACACACACACACACACACACACACTCATACATACACACACACACACACACACAGTATTTCACAACTCACGTTTTACTACTAATAAATTTGCACACCTCTCACTCTCTCTCTTTTAATAATCCTCTTTCATTCTTTCAAAGTCTACCATAATATTTTTACGTTTTCTTTGATGCTTGTTTTTTGGTTTGGTTTTCTTTATTATTTTATAGGGTAAACTTGTCTAAAATGATTGTGTATTATAATTGGAGGCTTCTGATTCCTCCTGACCATACCATGAAGCAAACAACCGGTATTTATTGAAAGAATTACCGTTTTGTAGCAGTGTTGCCAGATCCGGCTGGGTCCCAGTATTTTACCCCTGTCATTTATTGTACTTTACCACGATTATTTCCCGGTAGTTTGCCCAGGTTAGGTCACGGTAGTTTGCCCAGGTTAGGTCCCGGTAGTCTGATGCGGTCTAGGTTAGGTTAGGTCAGGTCAGGTAAGGTCAGGCTAATTTCAAAATGCCCCATTTGAATATGCCCTATCTTGGAAACGGGGCATTTGTGGAGGAAATGCCATAGAAGAAAATAGTCTTAGAATGGTCTAAATAAGTGGGTAATGAAGGTAGAAAAACCGTATGCAATAACGGTAATTCTTTCAATATTTACCAAACAACCTCCTTCTTCTATATAGGTGTGTGTGTGTGTGTAATACATACATATACATACATACAGATACAGGTTAGCTTAGGTCGAGTTAGGTTAGGTTGGGTTAGGTTAGGTTAGGTTAGCTTTATCAATACACAGTGGAATTATCTTGTGGAAATGTATTCTTTGTTAGACATTTAAATTTTATTATACGACTTATTTCTGTAGTCAGTGTAGCGGCGGACAGTGTTACCAGATCTCTTGGCGAGTTATCCCTTACTTATAAGTGTTGCCAGGTCTGACTAACCTAACTAAATGATTAAATAGCCTATATTCAGTTGTTTACATTAAGCCTTTGATACTATTAGCTACCGTACTATCCACAAGATCTATTTTATTTTTCAAGGTCCCAAAGAATACTAGGTTAGTTCCCGAAAGACATTAATTAAGTTAGATCCTGAAGGTAGCCACAGTCTAGGTTAGGTTAGGTCAGGTTATTTCGACTGATGATCAAAAAACTGTTTATCCTAATTTAAAATGATTGAATTTCCCGGCCAACTAGACTACTTATTGAACATAATTATATAATACGATTTCCTAAATAAGTCTGGATAATATTAGCAAAGTAAATATAGCTATATTTACCTTGAATATTAACTTAATATATGGAAGTATTCCTGTATCTGGTAACACTGCAGGCAGAGTGGGAAGTCGGGAACCCGCTATATAGTAGGAAAACCACGCACCCTCCTGTTTCTAAGTAAATACATACAAAGGTAAATACATACAAATATTATTATTTATGCTTTTTACGTATTTCCACAAAATATAACAGTATCTATAATAAAATGGGAAAAGAAGCGGGAGATTTGGGTTCCCAGAAAGTGTAAAAATCGAGGACGCAGATAATACCAATATTTACCCACATATATATATATATATATATATATATATATATATATATATATATATATATATAAGGAAATAGGTAATATATACATAGAAGGAATAAGGAAATAGGAAATAAATAGAAGGAATAAGGAAATAGGAAATAAATAGGTGGAAATAGAATGAATAAGGAAAAAAATGGTGGAAATAGGAAATAAATAGGTGGAAATAGGAATAAAGAAATAACATAGAATGCGTAAATATATATATAAAAAAACTACTTTAAACTGGATTGAACTTCACTCTTTTTTTTTTTTATTCTTCTTAGCAGAATTTTCAGCGGGGTAGCAATGGGCCTCTCCCTGATGAGGCCTATAGTTGCACCCTAAGCGTTGAATTCCTTGTATCCAAGGGCCCTCTTCAGAATGGTGACAGTTCCCTTGATGGCAGCAATCTGCACCTCACACCGGTGTGTGTGTGTGTGTATTTAAACAAGATTGGACCGGTGTGTGTGTGTGTGTGTGTGTATAAACTAGATTGGACCGGTGTGTGTGTGTGTGTGTGTGTAAACTAGATTGGACCGGTGTGTGTGTGTGTGTGTGTAAACTAGATTGGACCGGTGTGTGTGTGTGTATGTTTGTGTGTATGTGTGTGTGTATATAAACTAGATTGGA
>JAWQEG010002476.1:67500-119133 GCA_033782935.1 Petrolisthes cinctipes
GGTCCAGGTTAGGTTAGGTTAGGTTAGGTAAGGTCAGGTCAGGTTAGGTTAGGTCAGGTCAGGTCCAGTTTAGGTTAGGTTAGGTTAGGTCCAGTTTAGGTTAGGTTAGGTTAGGTCAGGTCCAGTTTAGGTTAGGTTAGGTTAGGTCCAGTTTAGGTTAGGTTAGGTTAGGTCAGGTCCAGCTTAGGTTAGGTTAGGTTAGGTCCAGTTTAGGTTAGGTTAGGTTTAGGTCCAGTTTAGGTTAGGTCAGGTCAGGTCAGGTTAGGATATGATCATAATAGGTCGTCAGTCGTCGTTGTTGTTGTCTTTCTTGTGAATTTGCCGTGTGCTGTTATTTCCCGAGACATGTCTTCGAAAATGGTGTCGCAGGAAAAGAGCGACCGTGTGATACCGCCTTAATAAGTAAGCTTGAGGAGGATAAAGATGTTGTATATAGCCTAGGCCTACTCCCCAACTCAGCTTGTTACATCCCTTCTTCTATACTATACTTCTATACTATATAGGTTAGATAGAATAGCAAACTCAGGCAGCCTCGACAGAACCAGTAGATCTATTTGCTGTTTGAATGTCCTTTGTATATCCTTTGTAATTCTTCGTAATCTCAACTATCTCAACATAATTATATAGCCTGTAGTCACGTGTTTGTTCCAGACCAGTTTGTTATATATAATGACACGAGTTTAGTAGAGTTAACTATACCATTTTTTATACATTGATGTTGTATTGGCCGAGAGTGACAGCTGGTGGTTGGACTTCTGTGGTTAGGTTAGGCTAGGTTGAGAGAGAGAGAGAGAGTGTGTGTGTGTGCGTGTAAGAGAGAGAGTGTGTGTGTGTGCGTGTTACTATCAATGTAGGGTGTGTGTGTGTGTGTTACTATCAATGTAGGGTATGTATGTGTGTGTGTGTAATTATCAGTGTGTGTGTGTGTGTGTGTGTGTGTGTTACTATCAATGTAGGGTACATGTATGTGTGTGTGTTATATAAAACACACATACACACGGCTGATATGTAACCGTATCAGTCTGTGTGTATGTGTGTGTGTAACCTCTTCTGTGTGTATATATGTGTGTGTGTGTATGTAACCTCTTCTCTGTGTGTGTATGTGTGTATTACCTCTTTTGTGTGTGTGTGTATGTAACCTCTTCTGTGTGTGTGTGTGTATGTATATTACCTCTTCTGTGTGTGTGTGTGTGTGTATTTGTGTTATTATTATTATTATTTTGCGCCGTTAAAAAGATAAAATAAATTTGTTGTGTAATAATAAAAATAAAAATAATAATAATAATATAAATACAATAATTAACCAAGCGACTTTATTTATATATTTTTTTCTGTTTAATAATGTTTTTCTTTAATCAACTAAAAGGGATTATTAGTTAGGGATTTTTTGTATTTTCTAGGGATTTTTTGGGATTTTCTAGAGATTTTTGGGATTTTCTAGGAATTTTTGGGATTTTCTAGGGATTTTTTGGGGGACTTGGGGGATTTTTTTTAAGCAAAGTTATGGATTTTTTTAAGGGATTTTAGGGATGATGTAACCTGATTATAATTATAGGTATTTTTTTTAAGGAATTTTAGGATATATTTAATTAAACGATTTTAGGGATTTTTCTAGGAATTTATTTTGGGATATTTGGTGTTTTTCTTTTAAGGGATTTTAGATTTTTTTGTTTTTATTGATTTTAAGGTATTTTTTTTATGTAGTAAGAAAATAAATTGGAGGTAAATAAAAAACACACAAACACACACAGACACAGAAGGGGGTGCGGGAGTTGGGGGGGGGTTTGGGGGGTGCGGTAATAAGGGGACAGGCTTGGGGTGGGTAGAAGGCCTGTCCCCCTATTCCCGCACCCCCCTAACCCCCCCCAAGCCTGTCCCCCTACTCCCGCACCCCCTAAACACCCCCCCAAAGCCTGCATCTTACTCCCGCACCCCCCAAAGCCTGTCCCCCTACTCCCGCAACCCCCAAAACCCCCACAAAGCCTGTCCCCTTACTCCCGCACCCCCTAAAACCCCCCCCAAAGCCTGTCCCCCTAAACCCCCCCCTATTCCGGCACCCCCTTTAATTCATATAAGAAGCTCATTTGACCCCAAACTTTTTTTTTTTCCCCGCCAATATTTACAACACAAACCTGAAATATAACCTTGGCTATTTAGGTATTGTATATTGGAGTATTTTGATTCCTCCAAAGTAATACCAGGAAACAAGAATATAATATAATTTAATATGTGGTTGTATTGTTGTTTGGAGTAGATTGGAGGACTATATTTACTCCTTATTTACTTCCCCCTTTATTATGACCTATTAAACACTAGTTATCCTTAAGTTTATTGATATTTTGTGGAACTAATGAATGAATTTGATTTCCTTGTGGTGAAATATGTATGTGTTTTTGTTATTTTTCTCGTTTTGTGTGATTGTATGTCATTTTTGATCGCTATAACGGGGTTTAGTCTATTCAACCCCGTTATTACAAACTCCTTCTAAATTCACTATTATTTTACATTGACGAGTAATCAAAATGATATTAATATTTTAGTTTTATATAATTTAATCTTTTATCATAGGTGTAAACTTCTTGACAACCTTAGAAATTATTTAATACAAATATAATTATCTGTGAAACTCAGAACCCCTTTATAAAAACCCTCTCAATAATAATAAATAATAATAAATAATAATAATTGATGTCCGAATAACATTGGCATTAATAATTACTCTCTCTCTCTCTCTCTCTCTCTCTCTCTCTCTCTCTCTCTCTCTCTCTCTCTCTCTCTCTCTCTCACTGACAGAACAAGGCCGATATATAATTTATGAGTTAATTAATTAAATATAAGTTTTCATCTGACATTTCACAGGAATATAAAATAAAATAAAATACCAATAAATAAACAACACGAAAATAACACACACACACACACACACACACACACACACACACACACACACACAATAATTTTTTTTCAACAGGGATGCAAAATACGTAAAAAAAATAAAATAAGAATAATTATACAAATAGCTTATACATAGCGGAAAAAATAGCCCCAATTATATAAACACACACACACACACGTACACACACACAATTATTATTTTTTCAACAGGGAACCAAAAGAAAAAACAAAAACAAATATATATTTATATATAAAAAAAAAAAAAAACTAATAATAACAATTTATTTATTTTTTTCAACAGGGAAGCAAAACAAAAAATAAAAATGATAAATTCGTGTTAGAAATAAATATAAATAACGAAAAAAATACACAAAAATAACTAATATATCTTTTTACATATATTTATTATTTCAACAGGAAAATAACTCCAGGATTAATGCCACCTGGATCACCTGGAACCTATCGAAAAAAATCCTGTACAACCATGGAAATCCCAATGACAACAACAGCAAAACAAGAACAACAAGAAGATGAAGAAAATAAACAACAACGACGACGACGACGACAACAACAACAACACGACGACGAATCCAAGATGGCCGCTGATGATAACAAGCCGCCCTGGTCCAATACTAAAGACGATTATGACCTTAGAGAAGTGATTGGTGAGTATTGGAGGATTGGGATTAGGGGATGAAGGATTGGGGTGTGTTTAGGGAAGGGTGTGTGGTCCCTAAATATCCCCAAAATTAGGGTAAATAGGGTTTGATGTGAGGTGGGGTTTTAGGGTGCCGGGATGTGTATGTGTGTGTGTATATGTATGTATGTATATGTATGTGTATTTATGTATGTATAATTAATAATATTATATTGATGTTGGTGCTGGGATGTGTATGTGTATATATATGTATGTATACGTATGTATGTATATTAGTAATAATGCCGGAATGTGTATGTATGTGTATATAGATAAGCTAATAATAATAATATATATTTGGTGCTGGGATATGTATGTATGTTTGGTATTTATTGAAAGAATTACCGTTTTGCAGCAGTGTTGCCAGATCCGGCTGGGTCCCAGTATTTTACCTCTGTCATTTTCTGTACTTTACCACGGTTATTTCCCGGTAGTTTGCCCAGGTTAGGTCCCGGTAGTTTGCCCAGGTTAGGTCCCGGTAGTCTGATGCGGTCTAGGTTAGGTTAGGTCAGGTCAGGCTAATTTCAAAATGCCCCATTTGAATATGCCCTATCTTGGAAATGGGGCATTTGTGGAGGAAATGCCATAGAAGAAAATAGTCTTAGAATGGTCTAATAAGTGGGTAATGAAGGTAGAAAAACCGTACCCAATAACGGTAATTCATTCAATATTTACCGCCGGATCTGGCAGTATACTGCTACAAAACCGTAATTCTTTCAATAAATACCAAAAGTGTTGTTACCATCCTTTTAACAGTGTGATATAATGTTGGTAGACCTGACTGGTGTGTGAGGTGTGACGTGAGTGTGTTATATACCTCCGTCACCCTCAGTGTCTAATGGGCAGGCAAGTAGGAATGATGTTCTTTCACCCAGTGCTATTTTTTCTGGGTTAAATACGGTAGTAAGAGTTCTTGAACACTCAAAATTTAATATAAGATCAGCTAAACTTTTGATATAAAAAAGTTGTCACTGACGCGGCCCGAGAAGGCATGAGAGAGAGAGAGAGAGAGAGAGAGAGAGAGAGAGAGAGAGATAGATATGGAAGGTGGAATAGAGAGAGAGAGGTGGAAAAGAAGGCATAAGAGAGAGAGCGAGAAGGGGAAAGTGCAAAAGACGGCATGAGAGAGAGAGAGAGAGAGAAGGTGGAAAAGAAGGCATGAGAGAGGGGGAAGGTGGAAAAGAAGGCATGAGAGAGAGAGAGAGAGGGGGGGGAAAGTGGAAAAGAAGGATGAGAGAGAGAGAGAGAAGGGAGGGGAAGGTGGAAAAGAAGGAATGAGAGAGAGAGAGAGAGAGAGGCAGGCGAAGATGATACCCATCCCTAATGACACCAGGTACCGACACCTACCCAGTCAGTGGAGTACCAACCTTACACTGCTTACCCAGGTTAAAATTAACGTAGGGGTGGTAACGAAACTTTTTTTTGCCGACTGTACCATAAACCCAATAAGCTGTATAGGGTATTTATCCAGTATATTGCCATTTTATAGCAGTGTTGCCACATCCGGCTAGGTCCCGGTAGTTTGCCCCGGTTAGGTCCCAGTAGTTTGCCCCGGTTGGGGCCCAGTAGTTTGTCCAGGTTAGGTCCCAGTAGTCTGCCCAGGTTAGGTTTGGTCAGGTCAGGTTAGGTACCGGTAGTTTGTCCAGGTTAGGTCCCGGTAGTTTGTCCAGGTTAGGTCCCGGTAGTTTGTCCAGGTTAGGTCTCGGTAGTTTGTCCAGGTTAGGTACCGGTGGTTTGTCCAGGTTAGGTTAGGTCAGGTTAGGTTAGGTTAGGTAAGGTAAGGTCAGGTTAATTTTTAAATGCCCCATTTGAATATGCTCTATCTTGGAATTAGGGCATTTGTGGAGGAAATGCCATAGAAGAAAATAGCCTTAGAATGGTCTAAAAAAGTGGGTAATGAAGGTAGAAACATGGTAATGCTAATAATAATAATAATAATAATAATAATAATAATAATAATAATAAAATGCCATAGAAGAAAAGTGTCTTAGATTGTTATAAATTATATAATGGGTAAAGAAGGTAGAAAATTTTTAATAGAAAACAGCAATAGAATAGGCCGTTGTCACACTGTATTTTGTATTAATTTGTATTAATATAAGTACATAACAAATTACTATATATATATGTATTATAAGAGTAAGGAACAAAAAGTTACAAAATATTTTCTTGTCTTGTCTTGGACGCTTTAAATAAATAAATCCACGTCAAATATGGTAATATAGTCATTATAAAGGAGTGTTACCAGAGTGGTGTGGTGTGGTTTGGTGTGACAATGTTACCAAGTATACTTACCTAACCTAACCTGGGCAGACTACCGGGACCTAGCCGGATCTGGCAACACAGCTACAAAATGGCAATATACTCAATAAATACCAATTCTTCTTCTTCTTCTTATTATTATTATTATTATTATTGTTATTATATTATTATTATATTATTATTACACTACAGGTATTGGTGCCACAGCTGTTATACATTACTATATTTGTATTATTATATATTATTATTATTATTATTATTGTTATTATATATATTATGATTATTATTATTAATATATATATATTATTATTATTATTATAGGTATTATTATTAAAAATATATATTATTATTAATATATATACAGGTATATTATTATTATATTATATTATATTATTATATATATTATAATTATAGGTATTATTATAGATATTCTTATTATTATTATTATTCATCTTCATATTATTATTCGTTACATTACAGGTATTGGTGCTACAGCTGTGGTACATTCAGCACTGTGTGTACCAAGACATGAGAAGTGTGCCATCAAAAGAATTAACTTGGAGAAATGGAATACCAGTATGGATGAATTACTTGTAAGTTGAACATTATTACTATACAGTTAACTCTCATTTTACACTTGTATATTGGGTGTGTAATGTAGTGTGTGTAATGAAACTGTGTACAGAAAACCCTCATTGTACAGTACACTTGTATATTGGGTGTGTAATGAAACTGTGTACAGAAAACCATCATTGTACAGTACACTTGTATATTGGGTGTGTAATGAAACTGTGTACAGAAAACCCTCATTGTACAGTACACTTGTATATTGGGTGTGTAATGCAGTGTGTGTAATGAAACTGTGTACAGAAAACCCTCATTGTACAGTACACTTGTATATTGGGTGTGTAATGTAGTGTGTGTAATGAAACTGTGTACAG
Source organism: Petrolisthes cinctipes (assembly GCA_033782935.1). NCBI lineage: Eukaryota > Metazoa > Arthropoda > Malacostraca > Decapoda > Porcellanidae > Petrolisthes > Petrolisthes cinctipes. The sequence goes on from JAWQEG010002476.1 coordinate 74,296, forward strand.
AAAACCCTCATTGTACAGTACACTTGTATATTGGGTGTGTAATATAGTGTACAATAAGTGTTTACAGTACATACATTCATTACACACACACACACTATTTCACATACATAATGCCAGTGTAAAATGAGAATTGACTATACCTAGTCTATTTCATCTCATCTGACAACGACGATATGTATGGTGATTGGCTGAACAAACATTGTCCTTAACCCTTGACTCGTTGATATAAACATTTAAATTACCCCTTCATTATCTTAACCCTTGACTCATTGATATAAACATTTAAATTAACCCTTCATTAACTTAACCCTTGACTCGTTGATATAAACATTTAAATTAACCCTTCATTAACTTAACCCTTGACTCGTTGTTGGTATAAACATTTAAATTAACCCTTCATTAACTTAACCCTTGACTCGTTGATATAAACATTTAAATTAACCCTTGACTCATTGATATAAACATTTAAATTAACCCTTCATTAACTTCATTTCATATATGCAAATCATGTCCATCTGTTGTATTGACCATATAAACAGACACAAGAAAGTAAAATTTAAATCCAAGTCGACCATCTGTAAACGAACACAATATTCCAGTCAATTTTATTTCTCAGTTTTACTTAGATAAATAGATATCTGTCTTCATATGCATTCTTAAAAAGTATTCTAATATTTATTGAATTAAAATGGCATGAGAATTGTTATAATATAGACAGAAATACGAGGGGAGCTTTTTTTTTTCCTATAGCTCCCCTCGTATTTCTGTCTATATATAAATTAAAACTTTATTTACATATATATAAATTAAAACTGTTTATTTACATATACAGGGTTATTCAAAACTACATTTACAAAATGACAGGGTAAAGTTCTGACATGATGTTAAACATATTTCCATATGTATTTTTCAAAAATTTACAAAGTTAATGACAGACATGAAAGCCAAATCCATTACCGTGGGCGAATGATCGAACACTTCTAAAATTAACTCCTGCCCCCCCCCCCCCCCCCCCACAGCACCCCGTGTTCTCTCTCGGGTAGACGAGGGAACTTAATACAACGTATGAAGCAATAAACCCTTATCGATCACGGGATTCAAACAGATCCTTAGGCTTTGAATTGATCCCAAGTATTCGTGTTTCTTGTAATGTCAGATAGGCTAATAGAGTAGTAACCACTAATAGTTTCAACATAATTTTTTATTACAGGGCGTACACTAACAGTGTATTAAGTGAGTGTCACATACAACCACAACAGAAAATCCCATACTTTTATTTACACTGCATTGTACACCCTATAAAAAATTATTCGGCACTTTAACTCACGATACAAAATGCGACACCGCACCGGATCTGTTTGAATCCCATGATCGATAAGGGTTTCATTGCTTCATACGTTTTAAAACTTGCCTCGTCCACTTAAGAGAGAGCACAGGGGATGAGGGGGGGGGGAGTTAATTTTAAAGCGTTCGATCGTTTGCCCACGGTAATGGATTTGGCTTTCATGTGTGTAATTAACTTTTTACAATTTTGAAAAATATATATATAACTGTTTAACATCATGTCAGAAATTTACCCTGTCATTTTGTAAATGTAGTTTTGAATAACCCTGTATATATAAATTAAAACTTTTTATTTACGTATATATATATATAAATTATTATTTTTTATTTACCTATGTATAAATATTAATTATAACTTATTTTTTTTATTTAATATATTTTCAGAAAGAGATCCAGGCTATGTCATTATGTCACCATGAGAATGTAGTGACATATTACACATCATTCGTTGTCAAAGAAGAGTTATGGTTGGTGCTCAAATTACTGGGTGGTGGATCATTATTAGATATTATTAAACACAGGTAAGAATATATTGGTATTTTGTATTTATTTAGCTATTTTTGTCTCTGTCTCTCTCTCTGTCTGTCTGTCTGTCTGTCTGTCTGTCTGTCTGTCTCTGTCTGTCTGTCTCTGTCTCTCTCTCTGTCTCTCTCTGTCTCTCTCTGTCTCTGTTTCTCTCTCTCTCTCTCTGTCTGTCTGTCTGTCTGTCTCTCTCTTTCTCTCTCTATAATGACAAGCATATTGTGTTGTTATAATATTGTGATATTGTATATAAATAATATTAAATAATATTAATATATATGAACCAATTTGTTACAGAATGAAAGCCAGTGATTGTAAACATGGAGTATTTGATGAAGCCGTTATTGCTACCATACTCAGGGAAGTTTTAAAAGGACTTGAATACTTCCATAATAATGGTCAAATACACAGGTATGTATGTATGGATTTATTTATTTATTTATATTTACATTACATTTGTATTTGTATAATTATATATTGTAGAAAAACAAACAAACATAGTCTTTGTATTACTATTATTATTATTATTATTATTATTATTGTTGTTATTGTTGTTATTGTTATTATTATTATTGTTATTATTATTATTATTATTATTATTACATTATTATTATTACCGGTATTATTATTACAGTATTATTATTACCGGTATTATTATTATTATTATTATTATTATTATTATTATTATTATTATTATTATTATTATTACTCCTTCCTTTACAGAGACATTAAGGCTGGTAATATCCTGCTTGGTGAAGATGGTGTGGTACAGATTGCAGACTTTGGTGTTAGTGCTTGGTTGTCTACTGGTGGGGATCTATCCAGACAAAAGAGTAGACATACATTTGTTGGTACACCTTGTTGGATGGCACCTGAAGTAATGGAACAGGTCAGTAGTTCATTAAATATACCATTATTATCTAACCTAATATAACCTGACCTGACCTATCCTGCCTAACCTAATCTGACCTAATCTAATCTAATCTAACCTGACCTGACCTAACCTTACCTAACCTGACCTGACCTAATCTAATTTAATCTAACCTAATCAGGCTAGCACAGTGCTAGAATCTGTGGCTGCAATTCTGTGGCCCAGCGTTCAATCCTTACTCGGGACACAATAAAAATCTTTCACTGATGCCAGAGGTTACCCCCACCCCTGTCAGCAGCAGGGGGTGGGGGGGTTTGAGTGGGGTGTCTGAGGTCTTCCTACTTACACAGACATAGCCGAAGCTGACACTCATTGGTGGAACTTTAACCTTTATCATTATTATTACCATTATTATCACTATCATTATCATTACTCTTATTCTTGTCATTACAGGTATCAGGTTATGACTTCAAGGCAGACATCTGGTCGTTTGGTATTACAGCAATAGAGATGGTTACAGGTACAGCACCTTACCATAAATATCCACCCATGAAAGTACTTATGTTAACACTACAAAATGATCCACCATCATTGGAAACTGGAACTGAAGAAAAGGTATGGATGGTACCACATATCACGACAAAACACACACAGTTTTATATACTTGGTAACACTGTCTGACCACACCACACCACACCAACACTTCCCTTTGTACCAATCGTATATAATAACTTAATACCAGGTTTGATGTGGATTTATTTATTTATTCAAAGTGTCCAAGACAAGTCATTTTTTGGGGGAAAGAAAAGTACAAAAGAATATTGTAATAAACATTGTAAGGAAAAGTTATGAATTGACATAGAGGAAATTTTATAGCAGAACCTGACTTGACTTTGAGTTAATTAACACAAAGAAATGAAAGAAGTAAGTAATATGTTTATTCCTAAACTCTTATAATTATATAGAGTAACATAATTTGTTATGTAATTATATTAATACAAATTGTACTCAATACCCAGTGTGTGGTATGACAATGTACAGAATTAGTGGTGAGGTCCCATAGTGTGACAACGGCATAACATAATAGTGTGTGTGTGTGTGTGTGTGTATGCATATGCGTATGTGTGTGTTTATTTATTGTTATTACAAGTTAATGCATAAAATATTGAATAACAACATAGTGGCATTAAATACTATACTTTATAATTAACAGGATCAATACAAAAGGATCCAACCCCTTTTAAATAATAATATACTTTATAATTAACACTAAATAAAACTTTATAATTACCTTTAAAATAATACTATACTTTATAATATTAACAGGATCAATACAAAAAAATCCAACCCCTTTAAAATAATACTATACTTTATAATATTAACAGGATCAATACAAGAGTTATGGTAAAGGTATTAAGAAGATGATCACAGACTGTTTACAAAAGGATCCAACCAAACGTCCCACGGCTCAAGAACTTCTCAAACATCCCTTCTTTAGGAAAGCCAAGGATAAGAAATATTTACAGTCTGTGTTACTACAAGGAGGTCCGTCTATTGAAGAACGTGTGTCTAAGGTTAGTTATAATAATATATATATATATATAGAGAAATTAATAATAATAATAATAATAGTAGTATTAGTAATAGTGGTGTTATTATTTATTATTATTATTATTATTATTAATAGATAATAATAATAGTAATAGTGATATTATTATTATTTATTACTATTATTATTATTGCTTACTATTATTATTATTATTATCACAATTACTATTTTTGTATATATTTATTTTATTTAAAATATATAAATTAATTGATAATGATAATAATAATAATAATAATAATGTTTTCTGGTGTGTTGATTTGTTTGTTTACAGAATATTGTTTGTATATGTTTTTGTTTGTATATAAACCCACTGTTGTTGTTATGTGTGTGTATGTGTGTGTGTGTGTGTTTTTGAAGGTGTGTGTGTGTGTATGAGTATGTTAATAATGTGTGTTTTTGAAGGTGTGTGTAAGGTGTGTATGTGTGTGTGTATATGTGAGAGTGAGTTTGAGTATGAGTGAGTGTGAAAGTGAGAGAGAGTATGAGTGTGTGAGTGTGTTTGATTATGAGTCAGTGAGAGAGTGTGTGAGTGAAAGTGTAAGTGTGAGTGTGAGTGTGAAAGTGTGAGTGAGTTTAAGTATGAGTGTGAGAGTGAGTATGAAAGTGAGAGTGTGAAAGTGAGTGTGAAAGTGTGAATGAGTTTGAGAATGGTCAGGAGGAATCAGAAGCCTCCAATTTCATATATGTGTGTGTGTTTGTATGTATGTGTATGTATGTTTGTGTGTTTGTATGTATGTTTGTGTGTGTGTGTGTGTGTATGTATGTTTGTGTGTGTGTGTGTATGTGTTGTTTTGTTTATATATTAAATTATTTGTTTACACCATTATTTGTTTACCCATTGTTTACTTACCCACATTGTTTACTTACCCCTACATTGTTTATTCATTGTTTACTTACCCCACATTGTTTACTTACCCACATTGTTTACTTACCCCTACATTGTTTATTCATTGTTTACTTACCCACATTGTTTATTCATTGTTTACATACCCCATTATTTGTTTACACCATTGTTTACATACCTAATTATTTGTTTACACCATTGTTTACATACCTAATTATTTGTTTACACCATTGTTTACATACCTAATTATTTGTTTACACCATTGTTTACATACCTAATTATTTGTTTACACCATTGTTTACATACCTAATTATATTTGTTTACACCATTGTTTACATACCTAATTATATTTGTTTACACCATTGTTTACATACCTAATTATATTTGTTTACATCATTGTTTACATACCTAATTATTTGTTTACATCATTGTTTACATACCTAATTATTTGTTTACCCAATTGTTTACTTACTCCATTGTTTACCCAATTGTTTACTTACCCCATTGTTTACCCAATTGTTTACTTACCCCATTATTTGTTTACTCTTATATCATTCTGTTTGTTTGCAGGATGAACCCTTAGTGAGACGGAGGGTGAGTGTGTGTGTGTTTGTGTTTGTTTTTGTGTGTGTGTGTTTGTGTGTCAGTTAATTTATTATTAAACCAGTAAATGTAAAAATTGATAATAATAATAATGAAAATAATAATAGTAATAATAATAATAATAATAAAAATAAATATAATAATAATAATAATGATGATAAAAAAAAATTTATGATAATAATAATAATAATTAAAAAAATTAAAATAATATAAATAATTATAATAAATTGCCTGAATATTTTCCATAGTACAGTACATTTACACATTTGCAATCTTTAATTAAGGACCCTGTGATTATGTATGAGAATTGGAGGCTTCTGATTCCTCCTGACCATGCCACGAAACAAACACACTCCTTCCATATAGGTGTGTGTGTATGTGTGTGTGTGTTTCGTGGCAATATTTGAAGGACTCGTTTACTTCCAATTTTCTGACTACATCACACACACACAGGGTCCATTAATATGATGTTAATTAATTAATTAATTTATATTGTTATAAGTTGTATAAGTTTAGGAATTTATTTATTTATTTATATTGTTATTGTTTAAGTTTAGTATCTTTATTCATGACATTATAAATACATTGTGTTACATTACAGTACATTACATTATGTTACAATACAATATAGTTTCTTTTGTACACATGTTACACATACACACACATACACACACACACACACAAGTCCAATCTAGTTTATACACACACAAGTCCAATCTAGTTTATACACACACACACACACACAAGTCCAATCTAGTTTACATACACACAGTCTCCTTTTTAAACACACATACGCACAGTCTCCTTATTAATCACACACACACACACAGTCTAGTTCACCTTATTAAACACACACACATACACACAGTCTCCTTTAAAACACACACACAGACAGGTAAGAACAAATAAGTAAAAACACAAACACACAACAAACACACAGTCTCCTTTAAAACACAAACACAAACACAGATACTAATAATAATCATCCACACTCTCTCCTCCTCCTCACCATAACAGTCCAGGAGTCGTCAGCCAGGTACATCAGGTCGACTACACAGAACACAGAGTGGTGATTGGGTTTGGTCCAGTGATGAAGAAGACGATAAACACCCAGAGGTATGTATCACACGATTTTATTATTATTTATTATTATTATTTATTTGTGTGTGTTTGTATTGGTTTTATTTCAGCTTTGTTTATCTGTATTTGTCTTTATTTGTTATTGTATTTATTTATTTTGTTTTTATTCATTACTGTATTTATTTTATTCATCTTTATTCATTACTTGACAATGTTGATGGCCCGTGTCCGTCCGGGAATGAGTGCTGCGTTGGCCTTACCAGCCACCAGCGGCCTCCCAATGGGGGGGACGGACGACTGCGGTTAGTGGCAGGGGGGAGGGGGGATCTCCAGTATATCCTGTGGGGGGGGGGGGGCAGGAAAGGGGAAGAATGCTTCAGAGTAGTAGCAATTAATGTGAATGGAATGGTGAATGAGGTGAAAAGGAGAGAGATAGTGGAGTGTGTCAGAAAGAGTAAAATAGATGTGTGTGTGATAACTGAAACACATATGAAAGGATGGTGGGTGGAAGAGTGTAGGGAAGGAGGGAAGAGTGTGCAAGGTGAGGAGTTTGTAAAGAAGGTGTATGGAAGTGAAGTTGTGGGACCTGGTGTGAGAAGCAGACCACCAGTTAGATGGCAGAATAGAGTGGAAGAGTATGTAAAGGAGAGTAATATGAGGGACAGAGTAGGGAGTAAGGAGGGAGTGTTGGAACAGAGTGGAAGAGTATGTAAAGGAGAGTAATGTGAGGGACAGAGTAGTGAGTAAGGAGGGAGTGTTGGAACAGAGTGGAAGAGTATGTAAAGGAGAGTAACATGAGGGACAGAATAGTGAGTAAGGAGGGAGTGTTGGAACAGAGTGGAAGAGTATGTAAAGGAGAGTAATATGAGGGACAGAGTAGTGAGTGTGTGTGTGTTTCATGGCAATATTTGAAGGACTCATTATTTACCTCCAAAATTCTGACTACATAAAATTTCATAATAACTATATATATTTTAATTTGTTTATTTTTCAGGCTGACAAGATCTCCATTAGCAGTTGTGAGAGTACAGACAAACCACCACAACCACAACCACCACCACCCACCACAGAAAATTCCTCGCAACCTAAAACACAACCACCACCACCACAACAACCACCACAACAACAACCACTACAACCTTCCCAACCACAACAACAACAACAACCACCACAACCACAACCAGTTCTCATACAACAACCATCACCACAAGTGCTACAACAACAACAACAACAACCACAACCACAACAAGTTCTGCCACAAGGTGCCTATCCAATGGCTACATATCCACAACTTGTACAACAACCTGTAATGATGCCTCTACAACCACAACAACAACAACAATTACAACAACAACAACAACCATTACCACATGGATATCCACTACAAGCTGTTGGTATTGTACCACAACAGGTTAGTAGTAGGTTGTAGTTAGTTATACACTAATATTATTGTTATTAATAGCATTATTATTATTATTGTACTGCAACCTGTTATTAGGTTGTAGTTGTACTCTAATATTATTGTTATTAACCCATACACTGCTGCTTTGTTTGCAAGTATTATTATTGTAATTTTTATTATTAGTATTGATATTAATATTATTATTATTATTATTATTATTATTATTATTATATCAACAGGTTGGGAACTTAGTACCAGTAGCAGGTCTACCACCAGAGATGATGATGACTGTCCCTCCTACTACCACTACTACAACTGCAACTACTACAGTACCACCACAACACTCCCTGCCCCAACAACACCCACCACCACAACAACCACACTATACACCCACACCCCCTGTAGCTCCAATGGTGGTAGGGGGTGGTGTAGGTGTGGGTGTGGGTGGTGAGACATTCATTACAACACAACCATTACAACTGGATACTACTGAACCAATTAACCTTGTATTAAGGGTCAGGTAAGATCATTAAGTTATTAATATATAGTACTGTATAATATTTATTTATTTATTATTATTTTAATGTCTCCTTAGTGTAGTAGGAAAGGTATACTGTAGGGTAGTGATAGAGAGAGTGAGAGTGAGAAGAGAGAGGTGGGTGAGTGGGTGAGTGAGGAGCAGGGTGGGTTTAGGAAGGGTAGAGTGTGTGTGTAGACCAGATATTTTCCTTGAGGTGTGTTGTGGAGAAGTATCTGGAGAAGGCACAGACAGAAGTTGTATGTATGCTGCATTTATAGATTTGGAGAAGGCTTATGACAAAGTAGAATTAGTAGATAGAGAAGACCTGTGGAAAGTACTGAGAATATAATTATGGAGTGGTTAGAAAGTTGCTGGAGGCAGTGAAGAGCTTGTATGAGTGGTACAAGAATGGCAGTCAGGGTGGAGAGTGATCAGAGTGAGTTGTGTAAATTGAGCGTTGGGTTGAAACAAGGGTGTGTTATGTCCCCATGGTTGTTCAATGTATACATGGATGGAGTTATAAAGGAAATACAGGGAAGAGCAGCAGTGGTGTGTGTTGGTGTACCTCTGATAAGGGAGGGCAGTGAGTGGAAGTTACCTGTGTTGCTGTTTGTTGATGATACAGTTCTGCTGAGTAACAATGAGTGGGAGTTACATGGATTGGTGAATATAAAAGCGCTGGAAATACAATTAAAACAAAGCCTGAAGCAAAAGTGGGTGTGGCAGGGTGAGAGCATTTAAATATCCCAGCCATTTAAACCACCATTATGTGGAAAGGAGCGCGGGGTGTGTCAGAAGGCAAGGAAACCACACACAAAGTTTTAAAAATACGATTAGGACGCTGTAAAAATTGGCGTCAATTCAATCGACCATTTTGTCAGTGGAGTTTGGTAATAATAATATACAGCAATTATTTCAAGCTGATATTATTACAGAGTACTTAAAGTGGATATAAGTAAGCATTATTAGCCGATATCCCTCCAAATACTAACAATAATTATCCGTGTATGTGTGTGTGTGTGTGTGTATTTGTGTGTGTGTGTGTGTGTGTGTGTGTGTATTTGTGTGTGTGTGTGTGTGTGTGTGTGTGTGTGTGTGTAACAGTTGACCTGGGCTAAGGTAACGGCCTTATTGAAGCCTATGTCCAGTGTCGGAACATATATAAAAAAAAAATAGATAAATAGAATAAAAACTTTACACTAATTCTATCTCAATTTTTTACAGGAATCAAAGCATACATAAAAAAAAAATAATAAATAAAATAAAAACTGTATTCAATTTTTATCTCAATTTTTTACAGGAATCAGAAAAAAATAAATAAATGAAATAAATAAATAAAATAAAAACTTGACTCCTTTTAATAAATAAGAAAATAAAAAATAAAATAAAATAAAAACTTGACTCCTTTTAATGAATGAATAAATAAATAAATAAAATAAATATTTAACTTCTAATTCTTTGTCAATTTTTTAACAGGAATCAGAAGAGAGAATTGAACGACATTCGGTTTGAGTTCCTGGTTGGCCGAGATACGTCCGAAGGAGTTGCGTCCGAACTGGTGGCGGCCGGACTGGTGGACGGACGGGACCTGGTGGTGATAGCGGCCAACTTGGACAAAATAACCCAACACCCGGACTTAGGACAAAACCTCACCTTTAGGCTGGTAAGATGGAAAAAAAAAAAAAAAAAAAAAAAAAAAAAAAAAGAGGATTTATTTGGTGTTTAAAATAATAGACAAAACTTAGACAAAATGATGCAACTCTTAGACAAAAACTTGGACAAAATGATGCAACACTTAGACAAAATGGACAAAACCTCACCTTTAGGCTGGTAAGATGAAAATGGATTGGTTGGTAAGTAATAAAACCCACACTGGTAGACGAAATATTTTTATTCCAGACGTTTCGGCGACCTCCGTGGCCCTCTTCAGTGGAAATATTGTACAGGTCTTGGGTTGCGGGAATATGGGACAGGCTTTCTTTCTACCCACCCCAAGCCTGTCCCCCTATTCCCGCACCCCCCCCCCCCCCCCTAACCTGTATTTCCACTGAAGAGAGCAGCAGAGGTCGCCAAAACGTCTGGAATAAAAATATTTTGTCTACCAGTGTGGGTTTTATTACTTAATTCATGATCACGTTAGTGTGATTTTCCACCCGGAGTGGTTGGTGTTTAAAATGGACAAAACTTTGACAAAATAACTCACTTGTATGTGTATATGTATGTATATATTTATGTATATGTAAGTGTGTGTATGTGTATATGTATGAATCACTAACCATCTTGTATTTCTCTCACACACACAGAACTCTGAGATGGAAGGAACAGAAGCACCAGATGACAAGGCTTTAGTAGGATTTGCACAGCTAACTATTGCTGACTGACCCATCCATTATATTAATATAAACAACAATATTATTATTATTATTACTACTATTACTACCACCACCACCAACAACAACACTGTCAACACCACTACTATTACCAATACCAACACTATTATTATTATTACCTACAACAATAATAATAATAACAATAATAATACCACTACCAATATCAACACTATTATTATTATTACTACCAATACCAACACTATTATTATTATTACTACTACCACTACCAATAGAATCAACAAAAATATTAATAATAATAATAATAACAATAACAGTACCACATCGCCTAGAATAAAACTAACCTTGCCTAGGGATGGTAATAATAAACTTAATTAATTAATAAACTTAATTCTCGGAGGAAAAGACTGGAATTTATTTTTCGAGGCCAAATTCTCACTGCAAAAACGGAGCGACAAAGACAACTTTTCCTACAAGAATTAAGTTTAATTATTAATGGACCCTGTGTGTGTGTGTATGTATGTGATGTAGTCGGAAAACTTGGAGGTAAATGAGTCCTTCAAATATTGCCATGAAACACACACATATACACACACACAGAAGCACCCACCTACCAACACACACACACACACCTCTATATGGAAGGAGCTTGCTTGTTTCGTGGTATGGTCAGGAGGAATCTGAAGCCTCCAATTATCACTAAACACACACACACAACAAACACACCTATATGGAAGGAGGTTGTTTGTTTCATGGCATGGTCAGGAGGAATCAAAAGCCTTCAATTTCCATACACAATCACAGGGTCCTTAATATTACCAAGCCCCCCCCAGCCATTTATATATATAGATACTGTACAGAGCATTAGGTCATGGATATAAGATTATTAAATTGATCACATAATTATATCCATTTTACACAGGGTGGGTAAATCAATTATATATACATTGATCACAGAATTATATCATTTAAACACAGGCTCAGTAAATCAATTATATTATACATTTATCACATAATTATATCCTGTTTAATACAGGATGAGTAAATGACTTATTAGTGTGTATGGTAATGAATAACACAAGCCTGGGAAAACAAACATACATACCGTATATTGGTGGGTCCTTCAATGATGAGTGTATGTATATGTATGTATGTATGTATGGTGTAGACAACAAGACAAATATTTATTCATTATATAATTATATCAAAGGTTATATTGTATTGTTATAAGGTCAGTCAGATATTAACAGTACAGTATGTGTGATTATAGATGTTTATTATAATACAGAGGTCAAGAATGTAATGTTATGTAATGATTTTTGAGATAAATTACAATACAGAGGTCAGGAATGTAATGTTATGTAATGGTTTTGAAGATAAATTACAATACAGAGGTCAGGAATGTAATGTTATGTAATAGTTTTGGAGATAAATTACAATACAGAGGTCAGGAATGTAATGTTATGTAATGGTTTTGAAGATAAATTACAATACAGAGGTCAGGAATATTATGTAATGTTATGTAATGGTTTTTGAGATAAATTACAATACAGAGGTCAGGAATGTAATGTTATGTAATGATTTTGAGATAAATTACAATACAGAGGTCAGGAATATTATGTAATGTTATGTAATAATTTTGGAGTTATATATCAATAGAGGTCAGAAATATAATGTTATGCAATGGTGTTTATGAGATATATTGCAATACAGAGGTCAGGAATGTAATGTTATGTAATGATTTTGGATATATAAATTTTGTAATGTTGGAGGGAAGATGATTTTTAAGGAACCCTGTGTGATGTAGTCAGAAAAAAAATATTGGAGGTAAAGGAGTCCTTCAGATATTGCCACGAAACACACACACACACACACTGATATATACACACACACACACACTGATATATACACACACACTGATACACACACACACTGATATATACACACACACACACACACACTGATACACACACACACACACACTGATACACACACACACACACACACATACTGATATATACACACACACACACACCTATATGGAAGGAGCTTGTTTGTTTTGTGGCATGGTCAGGAGGAATCAGAAGCCTCCAATTTTCACTAAACATACACTGATACACACACCTATATGGAAGGGAGGAGTGTATTTGTTTCATGGCATGGTTAGGAGGAATCAGAAGCCTCCAATTACCACATACACAATCATAGGGTCATTAAGGTGAGATTATTAATATTCTTCTTGATGAATTTGGAGGTTTCTGATTCCTCCAAAACTATTTTATGATATAGTTTGGAGGAATCAAAGGGTGGATTCCACAGTGGTTGGTATTGGTTTGTAAGCACGCAAACGAAAGAATGTTAGCCATGTAAATGTCTTATGGGTGAATTATTTAATTAATTTGGTAAGTAAACTATACAGTGATTATTATTATTATCATCATTATTATCTAACTGTTGGATAGATTTTGTGAATGTGGATATTCAGCTTTTGGAAAATAATGAAGCCTTATAAGTGTGGCTGGTTGGGAATCTTACAAACCAACACCACTGTGGAATCAACCCTAAAATAATGAATGAAGCCTTACAAGTGTGGTTGGTTGGGAAGCTTACAAACCAATACCACTGTGAAATCAACCCAAAGACTTCCTAATTTTGACCCACAAGAAAGTAAGTCTCTCCTATTTAATTAATTTTAAAAGGGGTTTGGTAAATCTGGAGCAACTGTATTCCTCCAAACTATTCCAAGCAACAGAAGACTATTATTATTATTATGTGTGTGTGTGTGTGTGTGTTGTTTCCTGGCATACTTTGGAGGAATCTGGAGCAACTGTATTCCTCCAATCTATTCCAAGCAAGAAAAACAAGACTACAATTATTATTTTTGTTAATCTGGTCGTGTGTGTGTGTGTGTTTCCTGGCATACTTTGGAGGAATCAAGGCACTCCAGTGTTACCCAAAGTATATTATTATTATTATTATTATTATTATTATTATTATTATTATTATTATTATTATTATTACCCCTTTAGAATTATGGTATTATCAAAATGTACAGTACATGCTTAAACTGTTATAAAATTGTTTATTATTAATTAATTAGTTATTATTAATTTATGGACCCTGTGTGTGTGATGTAGTCAGAAAATATTGGAGGTAAAAGAGTCCTTCAAATATTTGCCATGAAACACACACACACACACAAATGCACTGACACACAAGCACACACACTGATACACACATACACACACACTGATCCACACACACACACTGATACACACAAACACACACACACTGATACACACAAACACACACACACACACACTGATACACACACACACACACACACTGATACACACACACACACACACACACACACACACTGATACACACACACACACACACACACTGATACATACACACACAGGGTTCATTTTAATGTGGAAAAATTAATGTGAAATTCTTTTTGAGGTAAATTAGGAGGTTATTGATTCCTCCAGTTTATGGGTTGATTCCACAGTGGTATTGGTTTGTTAGGATGCTCCCCAACCACACTTGTCAGTCTTAGGGTCAATTCCACAGTGGCTTTGGTTTGTTAGGATGCTCCCCAACCAACCACACTTGTAAGGCTTCATTATTTTCCAAAAGCTGAGTGTCCACATTCACAAAATCTAAGTGTGGTTGGTTGGAAGCTTACAAACCAATACCACTGTGGAATTGACCCTAAAATAATGAAGCCTAACAAGTGTGGTTGGTTGGGAAGCTAACAAACCAATACCACTGTGGAATCAACCCTAAAATAATGAAGCCTTACGTGTGTGGTTGGTTGGAAAGCTACCAAACGAAAAATAATGAAGTCTTACAAGTGTGGTTGGTTAGGAAGCTACCAAACTAATACCACTGTGGAATCAACCCAAAGTTTGTTTGGATTTAATTAAAGACTGAAAAGTGTGGTTGGTTGGGAAGCTACCAAACCAATACCACTGTGGAATCAACCCAAAGTTTCAATTCACCAATGAGAGAATCTGTCCTTAAAATAATAATAAATTAATTAATATTTATGTAAAGAAAGTAAAGTGTTCTGTCCATTCATAAAACTGTAAGTCATTAAATTAATTAAGTCATTGATTAAATTGATTACATAATTATATCTTATTAACAAAGGTTATGTAAATTAATTATATATAAATTGATCACCGAATAAAATAATTAAATTGATCACAGAATAAAATAATTAAATTGATCACAGTATAAAATGATTAAATTGATCACAGAATAAAATAATTAAATTGATCATAGAATTATACCTTATTAAAACAAGCAATGTAAATTAATTATATATAAATTGATCATATAATTATACCCTTATTATTAACACAGGGTGAGTAAATGACTTATTAGTGTGTATGGTAATGAATAACACAAGCCTGGGAAAACATACATACATAGTGTATATTGGTGGGTCCTTCAATGATGTGTGTATAATGAAGTGTGTATGTATGTATGTATGTATGGTGTATACATTATTTATTCATTATATACCAAGGCTATACAGTAAAGTGTGGGTTATTAAATGTATATGGGTATTGTATAGTTAATGGAATGTATATGTATACATACATTTCATACATAATACTGTAATGTATTGTATAGTTAATGAAATATATATATATATATATTTCATACATAATACTGTAATGGAAATGTATAGTTAATGGAATGTATATATATGTATACATTTCATACATAATACTATAATGTATTGTATAGTTAATGGAATGTGTATATGTATATATATGTATACATTTCATACATAATACTGTAATGGATTGTATAGTTAATGGAATGTATATATATGTATACATTTCATACATAATATTGTAATGGAATTGAGTGTGGCCTTTGTCATGTAAATAAAATGTGTATATATAGTTTGTTATACATTAAATTGCAATGATTATGAATAAATGAGACATAAGGTGTGGCTAGAATTACTATTATTATCCATACATATGTGTGTATGTATGTGTGTATGGGTATCAGTGTGTGTGTGTATGGGTATCAGTGTGTGTATGGGTATCAGTGTGTGTCTGTATGGATATCTGTGTGTGTGTGTGTATGGATATCAGTGTGTGTGTGTGTGTGTATGGGTATCAGTGTGTGTGTGTGTGTATGGGTATCAGTGTGTGTCTGTATGGATATCTGTGTGTGTGTGTGTATCTGTGTCTGTATGGATATCAGTATGTGTGTGTATGGATATCAGTATGTGTGTGTATGGATATCAGTATGTGTCTGTATGGATATCAGCGTGTGTATGTATGGGTATCTGTGTGTGTGTGTGTGTGTGTATCTGTGTCTGTATGGATATCAGTATGCGTGTGTATGGATATCGGTATGCGTGTGTATGGATATCAGCGTGTGTGTGTATCAGTATTAGTACATTCGTTCGCCTTACTCCACAAATGGAAATATTTTAGTGATAATGAGTGAGAAAACTTAGTGAAAATGGAGTGGAGTGTTGCATTATTCATTATTGCAGTATTGAAGTGGAAATATTTGTCAAAATTTAAGATGGCCTATCTGCAATCTGCAAAATTGCGATACCAGACAATGAAAGCTGTACAAAATGCTCTAAAGAGATTTGTATACCAGCTTTTCAATGTGATCAATGTAAGAAGTTTTGTCATATATCCTGAACAAACTTACCATGCTACTCTGCGATTAGATATTTTACTTCTCAGGTTCAATTTACATGTGAACACCGTGTAAAGTTGAATATAGAACATTACGAAATGCTAGCTGCTTGGTTAGAACAATGAATGGCACAGGCCAACCCTACTTCCCATAATTTCAATGGTGAACCAGTACTGTCATTCACAAATAACTGATCGACTAACCATTCCAGCTAATTGGAAGAACTGGCGCTTCTGACAAACAAATAACCAGATTATTATTATTATTATTATTATTATTATTATTAACCAGACCGGTCATAATATCAACAGTGATCAGCTGAGTATGAGTGCAATTATGACTGCCATATCAGAGAGTAGCACTGATTTGAATGGGCTCAGTGACAAAATAAATAATGACAATAGGGACAACAGACAACCAATGTATCCACTCAACACACACTCGACTGCAAACAACCGACTGAACCGACGAATATTACAGCGTTACCAAACAAATATTCTGATATTGTGCAAAACTACATAGTGTAATCAAGGATCAAAACAACCAAATCTACATACAGTTCTCATGATGTAGAGTCTTTGATCACCATTGGGCAAACCATTTCAGACACTGTATGTGATTTGGCCACAAAACACAACAAAGTCACTATTACAATCCCATGTGTGGCTATTGTGGAGCTGATCACCTGATGAAAAATTGTAAAAAGCGAGACAACCCAAAATGTTCAAACTGTCTATCAAATTCTACAGAGGACACAGGACTCCCAGCCTTCAGCAAAAACTATCCCTCGTTTATTTATGCAAGGAATTATGTAATTTGCAAAACAATGCACTTTGAAGACGTGGAGACAGTGCCAAAAAACAATGTTGACCATAATGCACACACAAACACACGAATATGCTCTAATACTTATGGAAAACAAAATACAGATATTTGCAATCGCCAATTATTGACAATGATTTGTTGCAACATTGAAGAATCATTGCCCACATTATTATTATTATTATTATTATTTACTTGGATTTAATTTCTACAGTTTCCATCATGTCTGTTGATTCTAACACTTATTATTATTATTATTATTATTATTATTAATTACTTTAGAATCAAACTTCCAATTAATCTAATGATGAAACCACAGAAATTACAACTTAGAATCAAACTACAACTTAATAGAATCAAATTACAACTTAGAATGAAACTACAACTTAGAATCCTTATATCCATTAATCCTAAAGAATTAACCAATAATTGAAAAAAATCCTGTATATTTTAAAATCCTGTTTGGTTTTTGGATAATCTCAAATTATAATGAAAATACTGAATATGCATTTCTTAGTACAGTATATATGTATAAATTATATAAAATTATGTATAAATTATATATATATAATTTATATAATAAAAGTCTGTTTGGTTCTTGGATAATCTCAAATTTTACTGAAATTACTGAATATGTATTTCTTGGTATATGTGTATGCATAAACTGTATAACATTATTTGTATGACTCCTATATAGATACAATAAAAAAATTAAATACAACAATGTAATGTATTAATGCAATTATACAGTGATATGTTGTATTGTAATGGATAGTGAGTATACAACAGCACATACACACACCATACACATCCCGGCACTCACCTGTCTCCTCCAGCCACACCTGTGTCTGCAGCCTCACCTGTCTCCTCCAGCCACACTTGTGTCCGCAGCTTCACCCAGTGGCCCTCACCTGTGTCCGCAGCCTCACCTGTGCCTCACCCAGCGGCCAACCTGTATAAAAGGAGCCAGAACCACACTCCAAGGGTCACTCACCACGGGCATCTCACCTGGACACACACACACACACACCGCTTCCTGCCCACCACTCTCCAGTTCCAGCCTGCTGCTGTTCTCTACAGCCTACTACCTGTTCACCACTCACATGCCTGCTGCTGCTCTCTACAGCCTACTAGTTGTTCACCACTACTACCTACCCACAGCCACGTGCACATACCTACTTGTTGTAGTACATACCTGATACCACTGTACCTGTCCAGCTGCCCAACACCTGCTCATCAGCCTAACTCAAGTGTTCGTTATTCATACTTACTTTAACCCTGGCTCCCTGGAGTCTAGAGAGAGAGTGTACCAAATACAACAACACACCTGTATAGACATACCTATTAAACCCAGTGTAATTCCTTGTGAGTCTGGTACAACCCCAGGTAGTTACAACATATAAATAAATGCTTAAACTATTACAAATTCAAGTTATGTATTTCAGTATTTATTTTCATTACAGAATTATATACTGCTTAAAACTATTACAAATTCTAGTTATGTATTTCATTATTCATTCATATTACAGAATTATATACTGCATACTGCTCAAACTATTACAAATTCAAATCATATATGTATTTCAATACAGTACTAAGTTTCATTACAGAATTACATACTACTCAAACTATTACACAATCAAGCTATGTATTTTCAGTATTTATATATATTACAGAATTACATACTGCTCAAACTATTACAAAATCAAGCTACTGTATGTATTTCAGTATTTATTTATATTAAAGAATTATACAGGGTTATTCAAAACTACATTTACAAAATGACAGGGTAAAGTCCTGACATGATGTTAAACATAGTTCCATATATATTTTTCAAAAATGTAAAAAGTTAATTACACACATGAAAGCCAAATCCATTACCGTGGGCGAACGATCGAACACTTTAAAATTAACTCCTCCCCCCACCTCTCTCTTTAGTGGACGAGGCAAGTTTTAAAACGTATGAAGCAATGAAACCCTTATCGATCATGGGATTCAAACAGATCCGTAGGCTTTTAATCGATCCCAAGGCTTCGTGTTTCTTGTAATGTCAGATAAGTTAGTAGTACCGCCCCCCTGGCATCTACACGTATCACTCGGTAAGTGTAACTCAACCACAAAACAATAGGTAGAGGTACATTCATGGACAAATCTTTAGGGATACTACTACTCTCTTAGCCTATCTGACATTACAAGAAACACGAATACTTGGGATCAATTCGAAGCCTAAGGGTCTGTTTGAATCCCGTGATCGATAAGGGTTTATTGCTTCATACGTTGTATTAAGTTCCCTCGTCTACCCGAGATAAAACACGGGGTGCTGTGGAGGGGGGGGGGGGAGTTAATTTTAGAAGTGTTCGATCATTCGCCCACGGTAATGGATTTGGCTTTCATGTCTGTCATTAACTTTTTAAATTTTTGAAAAATACATATGGAAATATGTTTAACATCATGTCAGGACTTTACCCTGTCATTTTGTAAATGTAGTTTTGAATAACCCTGTATACTGCTCAAACTATTACAAAATCAAGCTATGTATTTTCAATATTTTTTTATATTACAAGATTACATTCAAAATTAATAACAGTACAGTTTTAGCATTAATTACGGACCGTGTGTGTGTGTGTGACTGTGTATGAGAAATGGAAGCTTTTGATTCCTCCTAACCATGCGATGAAACAAACACACACCTTCCATATAGGTATGTGCTTCTGTATGTGTTGGTAGGTGTGTGTGTGTGTGTTGGTAGGTGTGTGTGTGTATATCAGTGTGTGTTTTCTGGCAATATTTGAAGGATTCATTTACCTCCAATTTTCTGACTACATCACACACACACACACACAGGGTCCATTAACATCACAAGTAAAAAACCTGAATTTACCCACAGTAAAAATTTTAATCTATCCAAAATGGAGAATTAACTACGGTATATCCAAAATACAAACTTAAATCTATCCGAAATACAAAATTAACTATATCCAAAATACAAACTTAATTCTATCCCAAGTATAAATTTTAATCTATCCAAAATACAAACTTAATTCTGGCCCAAGTAAAAATTATATTCTATCCAAAATGTAAACTTAATGACCCTGTGATTATGTATGAGAATTGGAAGCTTCTAATTCCTCCTGACCATGCCACGAAACAAACACACTCCTTCCGTATAGGTGTGTGTGTGTGTGTGTGTGTGTTTCGTGGCAATATTTGAAGGACTCATTTACCTCGAATTTTCAGACGACTAAAGTCGGGACAAACTAACAATGTATTCATACATCTGGCAGCGGTATTTGTAGCACCAACCATAATTAATAACTATATTTGAGTACACTAATTATTAATTTTAGCTTCGTCACAAGTTTACAGTTTTCAGCAACTCATATTTCAGTTTTTCTCATGTGTAATTCATTATACTGATAACAACATCAGAGTTTGGAAACTTTACATTTTAGTCGGATATTTAATTATGTTTGAAATTATGTTTAACGGTTCACGGCGGTGAGTAGTGTGTAACAAAAGGAAGACAAGGACACACTATAATCAGTACCTTACTGACTGTTGGAGGGGGAAGGTTACTACACTGTCCACCCATACCCCCAACCCATGGTAGACCACTCAGTACAATAACACTTACCAGTCAGGCTACAAATATTGTACTTAACGTGTACTTAACTTTATGGATTAATATATTATTTCCGTCAACAAGAGTGGGTTTTATTCACCGTTTATGATCATCACGCCAGTGTGATTTCACCACCATTAACGTGTTCAAGTACTTCGATAAGAGAGAAATTGAACAAAAATAAATGCAAAACTACATGTATTAAAACATTCTATTATTGTTCAATGGATTATATAATAGAGGTTATGAATGCCGTGGTGGAATGTCAAGTGTCAGCATTGAGACAGTGTTACCAGAACATGTTACGTTATCCACGGTGATGACGGGAAAGGTGGCGGGTGTGGCCTATCGAAATTATTACTTTGTCCAGACTTTACATCACGCACAGGGTTCCTTAAGGGGGTAATTCTTTTTTGGCACATTGGAGTGTCTTGATTCCTCCAAAGTATGCCAGGAAACAGGACCAGATTAACAAAAATAATGGTGTTCTGTTGCTTGGAATAGTTTGGAGGATTCAGTTGCTCCAGATTTACCAACACAAAATTTTCCCCTTAAAATTACATAACCTTAAAACTACAAAACCTTAAAACTACAAAACCTTAAAGCTACATAACCTTAAAACTAATGTATATTTATATTAGAGGAAACAGAGGTGAAGGGGTTGGTATATATTGAGTATATTTTGATTTGGAATTATTTATTGTGGCCAGTGAATTAAAAAAAAAAAAAAAAAAAAAAAAAAAAAAAATCTGAATGTTTCTTTATTTTGACAATAATACAGTACTGATAGAAACTAATAAATTCTGATTATTCCTTTATTTTAATAATAATACTGAGAAAATAAAATAAATTCTGATTGTTGCTGTATTAAATTTCATTACAGAATTAAATACTGCTCAAACTATTACAAAATCAAGTTATGTTATTTCAATATTAAGTTTCATTACAAGATTACATTCAGAAATAAATGCTCAAATTATTACACACACACCTACACATTTTTAACACACACACACACACACACCTACACTTGTTTAAAACACACACACACACACACACCTACACTTGTTTAAAACACACACACACACCTACACTTGTTTAAATCACACACACCTACACTTGTTTAAAACACACACACACACACCTACACTTGTTTAAAACACACACACACACACACCTACACTTGTTTAAATCACACACACCTACACTTGTTTAAAACACACACACACACACCTACACTTGTTTAAAACACACACACACACCTACACTTGTTTAAATCACACACACCTACACTTGTTTAAAACACACACACACAGACACCTACACTTGTTTAAAACACACACACACACACACCTACACTTGTTTAAAACACACACACACACACACACCTACGCTTGTTTAACACACACACACACACACACACCTACACTTGTTTAAAACACACACACACGTGTTTAAAACACACACACACCAATAGAACTACTGTATTAATTTGGTCATTTTTTGGTCTTTAATAATTTGGTCTTTTTTATATTTTACATTACTGGTGTGTGTGTGTGTACATTATTGGTGTGTGCGTCTACATTAGCTGTGTGTGCGTCTTGTGTGTGAGGTTTACAATACATACGTGTGCTGCTTGGTACTTGTGTGTGCGTCTAGCTTGTTGTGTGTGTGTACATTACTGGTGTGTGTGTACATTACTGGTGTGTGCGTCTACATTAGAGGTGTGTGCGTCTCAATGTGTGTGAGTACAATACTGGTGTGTGCGTCTCAGCGTGTGCATGTACATTAATGGTGTGTGCGTGTACATTACTGGTATGCACGTCTACATTACAGGTGTGTGCGTCTCAGCGTGTGCGTGTACATTACTGGTGTGCGTCTTCATTAGGTTTACAGTCCCAGCGATGGTGTACTTCTGGTGTGAAGTTTACAATACGTACGTGTGTCGCTTGATACTTCTCACGTTTTGGTGGAATGGGACAAAGTCGGTAAGTAACCTCATCCCCTTCCAACGGCACATACTCACCCTCAATGCTGTATGGGAGATGTATATATATTTAGGGTATGTAAATATAGTTAGGGATGTCATACTCTGCTATAAATATACTTAACCTAACCTAACCTAACCTAATCTAATCTAACCTACTATCCGTTTCAGCGCCGGACAGACGGTGTTTTTCGCAAATATCTCCTAAACGAATCGTTGTATCAATATAATATTTCAACACACTATCTTTAACACCCGGGCGTAATTTATGGCTGACATACCATATTCCTATATGTGTTATGCGAGGAGTTTACTCGTGAAAAATAGCACAAAGCCAGCCAGTCATATTGACGCATTCGAAGGAAAGTGTGGCCCCCCCCAACACCCTCCCAAACCATTCCTAACCACAACTACATCCCCCCCTTCTCACCCCTCCCTCCTCCTCTTCTCCCCCTAGCTCCTCGCCTCCCTCATCACTCGTGGCCCTCCCTATTTCTTCCATCACTGTATTATATATTAAAATGTTATGTAGATGTATATGTATAGATATGATTATTAACTAAGAGTATGGTACAGTACAATTCTATAGAGGCAAGACGTATTTCACTTTGATAATTACTGTACAACAGCATGTTTACATACATGTAGTATGTAGAAGGTCCATGTTTGCAGTCCTTATGGTCAACCATGCAAGTGAACACGATGTACTGGCATTACCTGTGGTCTGGACCTTCTAGGAAAAGTTATTAGATACTGTGTACCTATTCATTATAAAATGTCAACTTGGTCCAGTTAATAATGTTATTTTGTTGACTTGTCCCTTTTATATTTATATTATCACCAAATTATATATATATATATATATATATATATATATATATATATATATATATATATATATATATATATATATATATATATATATATATATATATATATATATATATATATATAATAGTGTAGGATTTAATGATGCAAACATGATAAAACAAAATTTATTCACAATCACTGTCAAGGAAAACGTCATCGTCTTTATCATCACTGGCTTTCACGTTTGTACAATGTGGCAAGACGAAGAACAAACGCTGCCCTGCATCCACGGGGGCAAATGGACAACATTGTTGCTAATAGGTGCGCCTCGGCAGTCAATGATTTCTACCCTGTCACTACTTGAGTCATAGCCTCGGACTGGGGGGTACCTCATACCTCAGAGAGAGGGGGAGGGGATACGGGAGACTGTGAATATTCAATTAAGGCATAAATTGGTTATTTAAAAAGGTAAAGAACACATGAAGCAACCATGAACGATTATATTTAGTTGCCCAAAACCAAAATTAATAATTTTTCTGGTGGCCTTAGACACGTGGGTTATTATCCGGCTATACGGCCATTAACAACGGGATTAGCTATTGCTTTAATGGTCATTTGACCCACCCTGGTTTTCATGTCCACACACAACGGTAACTGTATTAAACAATATTACTAATGAACGATACGTATATACATACTATCATAAAAAAAATAAAAAATGGAAGAGGGATGGTGTAAATAGTGGGGTGAAGAGTGAAACGGGGAGGGGGATAATGAGATATTGGGGTAGGGAAGGAAGGAATGGTGTGGGGGGATTTCGGGGTGTTGGTGGAGGGGTTACACGAGTACCCCACACTCGTCCGATTCTCTATAACGCCTTAGATATGATGACTGGATTAGGCTTAATATCACTCAGTAAACTCCTAACATAACACATGTAGTAATATGGTATGTCAGCCATAAATTACGCCCGGGTGTTAAAGACAGTGTGCTGAAATATTATATTGATACAACGATTCGTTTAAGAGATATTTACGAAAAACACCGTCTGTCCGGCGCTGAAACGTATAGTAAACTAATCTAACCTAACCTAACGTAAACCTAACGTAACCTAACTTAACGTAATGTAACCTAGCCTAATCTAACCTAACCTAGCCTAATCTAACCTAAACTAACCTAGCCTAATCTAACCTAACCTAGCCTAACCTAGCCTAACCTAACCTAACCTAACCTAACCTCATCCCCTTCCAGAGGCACATACTCACCTTCAATGCTGTATGGGAGATAGATGATATACTCGGTTGTAAATATACTTAGGGACATCATACTCTGCTGTAAATATACTTTGTGTATGCTGGGAATTAATACAGACAACATACTTTACTGTAAATATACCTTGTACTCTGCTGTAATATACTTAGGGTATGTTGGGAATATATATAGACATCATATACTATACTGTAAAATATACTTAGAGACGACATACTGTACTGTAATATATTTTGTGTATGCTGGGAATCAATACAGTCGGCCCTCAATAAAAAAATATTAAATTAATCACATAATTCTATCCTTTTGAGGTGGAGGTAGTAGTGTTGGTAAGTCTGGAGCAACTGATTCCTCCAAACTATTCCAAGCAACAGAACACTATTATTTTTATTCCTTTGGGTCTGTTTCCTGGCATACTTTGGAGGAATCAAGACACTCCAATGTACCAAAAGTGAATTACAACCTTAATTAGGTCCTTTTAACCGATCCTAACCTATCCTAACCTAACCAATCCTAACCTAACCTAACTTAACCTAACCTAACCTAACCTATCCTATCCTAACCTAACTGATCCTAACCAGACCTAACCGATCCTAACCTAACCTAACCGATCCTAACCTAACTACAATTAATACCTCACACTTATTGCTACTATAATTATCTTCTGGCGCTATATGACCTCACTGTTAACTCACTCAGAGATGTGAAGGAAGAGGTCAGTAGTACCAATAATAATAATAATAATAATATTAATAATAATATGGACTGCTTGTTATAATTATCTTCTGGCGCTATATGACCTTGGTGTTAACTCACTCAGAGATGTGAAGGAAGAGGTCAGCATTACCGTCATCAGGGGTAATGAAGCCGTGACCTTTGGTGCGACAAAAGTATTTCACTTTGCCTTTCACGTCGGGATTGTTACTTGCTATCTCAGTTCTGTAAAGATAATAATAATAATAGAGAGAGAGAGAGAGAGAGAGAGAGAGATTTATCATTATTACACACACAAGAGAGAGAGAGAGAGAGAGAGAGAGAGAGAGAGATTTATTATTATTATTACACACACACACACACACACCTACGAACACACACATACAGAAGCACCCACCTACCTACCAACACACACACAGAGAGAGAGAGAGAGAGAGAAAGAGAGAGCAAGATTTATTATTATTATTACACACATACACAGAAGCACACACCTACCTACACACACCTACCAACACATACAGAAGCACCCACCTACCTACCAACACACACACACACACACACACACACACACACACAGATTTATCATTATTACACAGAGAGAGAGAGAGAGAGAGAGAGAGAGAGAGAGAGAGAGAGAGAGAGAGAGAGAGAGAGAGAGAGAGAGATTAATTATTATTATTACACACACCAACACACACACACACAAATGACTCACGTTGACTTGGTCCGTGTGCGTCGAGTGACAATTGGTGAAGGTATCTGTAGTAAACTCCTGTTGGGACTGTCTGGTGTGTTGGTACTACTGGACGATGACATCTTGGTGATTACTGTAAATATAGATAGTGTGTTAGATTGATAGATAGTGTGTTAGATTGATAGATAGTGTGTTAGTGTGTTAGTTAGATTGATAGTGTGTTAGATAGATAGTGTGTTAGTTAATGTGTTAGATAGATTAGGTTAGGTCCCAGTAGTTTGTCCAGGTTAGGTCCCGGTAGTTTGTCCAGGTTAGGTCCCAGTAGTTTGTACAGGTTAGGTCCCAGTAGTTTGTACAGGTTAGGTCCCGGTAGTTTGTCCAGGTTAGGTCCCAGTAGTCTGATGCGGTCTAGGTTAGGTCAGACTACTTTCCAAATTATTTATTTCGAAAACGGGGGCATCTCCGAGAGAAACACCATAGATGAAAAGTGTGTTAGAATGGTCCAAAATAGTGGGTAATGATACTAAAATATACAATAGTGTGAACCCAGTTTTTTGTTTAAATTTACTGAAAATAGTCTTAGAATGGTCTAAATAAGTGGGTAATGAAGGTAGAAAATAGTCTTAGAATGGTCTAAATAAGTGGGTAATGAAGATAAAAAAAAAAACGTACGTAATAACAGTAATTCTATCCATATTTACCATAATTCTTTCATTATTTACCCAAAATAGTGAATAATAATAATAATACTAAAATAAACAATATAGTGAATAAATAAAGTACTTCTATATATATATCATTAAGTCATTATTTATATTATATTTATTTATTACTTATATTTATTTAATTATTACTTATATTTATTTAGTTATTACTTACATTTATTTAGTTATTACGGTATGTTATTACTTATATTTATTTAATTATTTATATTAATTTAGTTATTACTTATATTTATTTAGTTATTATCTTAGGTATTTATTGAAAGAATTACCGTTTTGTAGCAGTGTTGCCAGATCCTGCTGGGTCCCAGTATTTTACCCCTGTCATTTATTGTACTTTATCACGATTATTTCCCGGTAGTTTGCCCAGGTCAGGTTCCGGTAGTTTGCCCAGGTTAGGTCCCGGTAGTTTGCCCAGGTTAGGTCCCGGTAGTCTGATGCGGTCTAGGTTAGGTTAGGTCAGGTCAGGTCAGGTCAGGCTAATTTCAAAATGCCCCATTTGAATATGCCCTATTTTGGAAATGGGGCATTTGCGGAGGAAATGCCATAGAAGAAAATAGTCTTAGAATGGTCTAAATAAGTGGGTAATGAAGGTAGAAAAACCGTATGCAATAACGGTAATTCATTCAATATTTACCGTTATTACTTATATTTATTTAGTTATTACTTATATTTATTTAGTTATTACTTATATTTATCTAGTTATTATTTATATTTATTTAGTTATTACTTATATTTATTTAATTATTATCTTATTACCTGAAGTTGTTTTCCTTGATAGGGGGAGGATCACACTGACTATAAGTGTTACCAGATCAAAGCCACAACAACTCACTCATATTACCTTAAAAAGTGGGTTGAAAATACCTTAGATTGAGCCAAATTTACCTTAGATACCAAACTAGGTGATTATTTCAACATAAATTGAACCCTTGACACACGATATTTTTATGTAGTTATAATAGTTTTTGACAGCAATGAATTTTTCTTTTACGACGACCCATGAAATAACGGAAGGATTCGTGGAAAATACCTTAGATTGTCAAAGCTTTACCTTAAATAGTCCCAAATTACGCTAATCTAGAGTAATTACCTTAAAAATGAGAGCATTGACTCACTCACTCACTCAGTGTTGCCAAGTCTCATGATGGACGCGTAATGGAAAAAAAAGAGATATTAATTAATAAAATAAAGAGTGTGAAAGAATTACTGGAAAGGGTATGGTTGAAGAGAAAATGAGTATAATTATAGGGACGAGCAGGTTGTATAGTAGGATATAGAAGGTGAAAAAAGTATAATGTCTATATATATATTTTTTGGTAAATATTGAAATAATTACCGTTATTGCGTACGGTTTTTCTACCTTCATTACCCACTTATTTAGACCATTCTAAGACTATTTTCTTCCATGGCATTTCCTCCGCAAGATAGGGCATTTTCAAATGGGGCATTTTGATATTAGCCTGACCTTACCTAACCTAACCTACTAGACCGCATCAGACTACCGGGACCTAACCTGGGCAAACTACCGGGAAATAATCGTGATAAAGTACAGGAAATGACCGGGCCGTGAATTAAGGTAGATAAACAGGTAACCTCTTAATAAAAGGCCACTACTATGGACCTCCTGTTGCCTGTACTTGTTCCCCGCACCCCCCAAAACCCCCCCAAGCAAGCCTGTGTCCCCTACTCCCGCACCCCCCTAACCCCCCCCCAAGCAAGCCTGTGTCCCCTACTCCCGCACCCCCCTAAACCCCCCCCCAAGCAAGCCTGTCCCCCTACTCCCGCACCCCCCTAACCCCCCCCCAAGCAAGCCTGTCCCCCTACTCCCGCACCCCCCTAAACCCCCCCCCAAGCAAGCCTGTGTCCCCTACTCCCGCACCCCCCTAAACCCCCCCCCCAAGCAAGCCTGTGTTCCCTACTCCCGCACCCCCCTAAACCCCCCCCAAGCAAGCCTGTGTCCCCTACTCCCGCACCCCCCTAAACCCCCCCCAAGCAAGCCTGTGTCCCCTACTCCCGCACCCCCCTAAACCCCCCCCAAGCCTGTCCCCCTACTCCCGCACCCCCCTAACCCCTATTCCTTTGTATTCCTTTGTATTTATTCTCTCCACAGAGTTTGCAATTGCAGACAGTGAAAGAGTGCCGTTGCAAAAAAGACTCACTCTCTCATCATCATCATTTTTTTTTTCATCATCATAATAATAGACAGAAGGAAGGCCAGCTGAGAACCAATGCTCTCATTTTTCAGGTAATTACTCTAGATTAGCGTAATTTGGGACTATTTAAGGTAAAGTTTTGACAATCTAATGTATTTTCCACGAATCCTTCCGTTATTTCATGGGTCGTCGTAAAAGAAAAATTCATTGCTGTCAAAAACTATTATAACTACATAAAAATATCGTGTGTCAAGGGTTTTGGGGGGTGCGGGAGTAGGGGGACAGGCTTGGGGGGGGGTTGGGGGGGGTGCGGGAGTAGGGGGACAGGCTTGGGGGGGTTTTGGGGGGTAGGGAGTAGGGGGATAGGCTTGGGGGGGTTTTGGGGGGTGCGGGAGTAGGGAGACAGGCATGGGGGGGGTTTTGGGGGGGGTGCGGGAGTAGGGGGACAGGCTTGGGGGGGGGTGCGGGAGTAGGGGGACAGCAGGCTTGGGGGAGTTTTGTTGGTATCTAAGGTAAATTTGGCTCAATCTAAGGTATTTTCAACCAATTTTTAAGGTAATATTTAAGGTAATACCACAAATACTTAATGAATGAGAACCCAGCTGAGAGAGAACACATACATTTTATTTCTCTCTCTCTCTAACTCTCTATCTCTCGCTTTACTTACTTAATTAAAGGTTTTTATTATAATGAGTGTGACGTTGGTAATTACTGTAGACCACCTCTCCCAACCTGCCAGGGCACTCTCACTCCTATGTAGAGTTATAAAGGCACCACATAATGAAAAATATATACAATTAATGAAAGGTTTGTATTTAATTAAGAAAGGTTTGTATTTAATTAAGAAATATATACAATTAATGAAAGGTTTGTATTTATATTGACTCTACGTAATGAAAAATATTTGTATTTATTGAAAGAATTGCCTTTTTTCGTATTTATATTGACTACATAATGAAAAATATATACAATTAATGAAAGGTTTGTATTTAATTAAGAAAGGTTTGTATTTAATTAAGAAAGGTTTGTATTTATATTGACTCTAACGTTACATAATGAAATATATATACAACTAATGAAAGGTTTGTATTTATATTCACTCTACGTAATGAAAAATATATACAATTAATGAAAGGTTTGTATTTAATTAAGAAATATATACAATTAATGAAAGGTTTGTATTTGTATTTGTATTTAATTATGTAAGATTCGTATTTAATTAAGAAATATATACAAAAACTTATGTAAGGTTCGTATTTAATTAAGAAATATATACAATTAATGAAAGGTTTGTATTTATAAAGACAATTAGAAATATATATAACTTATGTAAGATTCGTATTTATTTAAGAAATATATATGTTATCTAAGGTTTGTGTTTATTGAAAGAATTACCGTTTTTCGTATTTATATTGACTACTTAATGAGAAATATATACAATTAATGAAAGATTCGTATTTAATTAAGAATCACGTACAACTTATGTAAGATTCGTATTTATTTTACTAATCTCACAGTAACAGTCTTCTATGTACCGTTGGTGTCGGTTATGTACCATCAGCCAAATAAGTTATATAGGGTATTTATCCAGTATATTGCCATTTTGTAGCAGTGTTGCCACATCCGGCTAGGTCCCGGTAGTTTGCCCCGGTCAGGTCCTGGTATTTTACCACGGTTAGGTCCCGGTAGTCTGCCCAGGTTAGGTCCCGGTATTTTGTCCAGGTTAGGTCTCGGTAGTTTGTCCAGGTTAGTTCCCGGTAGTTTGTACAGGTTAGTTCCCGGTAGTTTGTACAGGTTAGGTCCCGGTAGTTTGTACAGGTTAGGTCCCGGTAGTTTGTACAGGTTAGGTCTCGGTAGTTTGTACAGGTTAGGTCCCGGTAGTTTGTCCAGGTTAGGTCCCGGTAGTTTGTCCAGGTTAGGTCCCGGTAGTTTGTCCAGGTTAGGTCCCGGTAGTTTGTCCAGGTTAGGTCCCGGTAGTCTGCCCAGGTTAGGTACCAGTAGTCTGCCCAGGTTAGGTACCAGTAGTCTGCCCAGGTTAGGTACCAGTAGTCTGCCCAGGTTAGGTACCAGTAGTCTGCCCAGGTTAGGTACCAGTAGTCTGTCCAGGTTAGGTCCCGGTAGTCTGCTGTGGTCTAGATTAGGTTAGGTAAGGTCAGGCTAATTTCAAAATAGCACTTTTGAATATGATCTATCTTGGAAATGGGGCACTTCCAAAGAATATTGTCTTAGAGTTGAGACGATACATAGCAGCCCTGCAATGGTACATATACACATACATTACAACTCATGAAAGGTTTGTATTTATGTTGTTGACCACACATACAATATTATATTATATTTTAATGGCCCTATTTAATGAGTGAGAAACACATACAATATTATATTTTATTTTAAAGGCCTTATTTAATGAGAAACACATACAACTCATGAAAGGTTTGTATTTATATTGACCCCACATACTTTATTATATCATATTATTATACATATACAGTACCTATTTATTTATTTTAATTAGTGGGTATAGAGGGTAAAATCATCGTAATAGAAAACGGCAATAGAATAGATAATTACCGTATATTTTGTCATGCTTAAAGATTGTATTTATAATAATCATCTATTTCAGATTTATGGTAAAGTATTTAGAGTTGAAGTACTGTATTGTGGTCTATAATATGTCATAACTTTATATATTATTTATTTATAATTATGATTGTATAACCGTATATATTCTTTATTTATATGATTTTATAACCTTATATATTATTATTAATTAATTTATATATATAATTATGGTAAAAGTTTGTTAGGCTGGTTATAGATAAATATTTTTTTAATGTTATCACAATTCAACCATATTATAATAACAAGAGTAATGATTTATTGATAAGATAATGCATTGCAGTGTTCTATAATAATATCATACATAATTATATACCATAGTACAGTATATTATAAAGGTATATACTGTACTCTCTTTTCCATATTATCACCAATGATTATTTTTCTTATTTAAATCCATATATGAGAATGCTATGAATCAGAGTAATATTTATTTATATTCTCACCACATTTTTATAATGATGATAATTTTCACTCTTATTGTTAGTTAATGGTGATTGTTGTATAGTGTAATTTATTGTTAGTTAATGGTGATTGTTGTATAGTGTAATTTATTGTTAGTTAATGGTGATTGTAGTATAGTTTAATTTATTGTTAGTTAATGGTTATTGTAGCACAGTTTAATTTATTGTTAGTTAATGGTGATTGTTGTATAGTTTAATTTATTGTTAGTTAATGGTTATTGTAGCACAGTTTAATTTATTGTTAGTTAATGGTGATTGTTGTATAGTTTAATTTATTGTTAGTTAATGGTTATTGTAGCACAGTTTAATTTATTGTTAGTTAATGGTGATTGTTGTATAGTTTAATTTATTGTTAGTTAATGGTGATTGTAGCACAGTTTAATTTATTGTTAGTTAATGGTGATTGTAGCACAGTTTAATTTATTGTTAGTTAATTAATGTATTTTTTATCAACAGGGCAACACCTGAGGAAGTCTTTTACTGATGTTAACCCATTCAAGAAAATACCAGTTATTCAGGATGGTAATCTTCTTATTTTAGAAAGGTAAGTGTGTGTGTGTGTTATGGTTGGATCCGTGGTGTATATAATGACATGGTATGCTCGTAATACATAATTTCTGACCAGAGTGTGAGGAGCAGAAAGCTTCGAATCGCCTGGTATTACTCGTTTCCCCACCCGGTACACCTATAGAGGCTGAGTTCGAATGCAGGGTGTGTTGGTGTGTGTGTGTGTGTGTGTTGGTGTGTGTGTGTGTGTGTGTGTGTGTGATACCTGCCGTTCGTCTCTGGTCAGGGATTACGCATCACGAGTGTACACCTATAGAGGCTGAGTTTGAATGCATGGTGTGTGTGTGTGTGTGTATGTGTGTGTGTGTGTGTGTGGTGCCTGCCGTTCGTCTCTGGTCTGGGATTACACATCATGAGTGTACTAATCCGATGGCTCTGTTGTTGTTTGTCTATGGAGTCATCGTACCGGCACCACACCACACTATGCACCACAAAGGTTCTTGAATATGTCTGTTTAATGTCTCGTGTCTTATTCCTACTTTGGTTAAGGGGGTGCGGGAGTAGGGGGGTGGTTTGGGGGGTGCAGGAATAGGGGCACAGGCTTGGGGTGGGTAGAAAGCCTGTCTCCTATTCCCGCATCCCCCTAAACCCCCCCCTCCCAAGCCTGTCCCCCTACTCCCGCACCCCCCTAAAACCCCCCAAGCCTGTCCCCCTACTCCTGCACCCCCTCCTAAGCCTGTCCCCCTACTCCTGCACCCCCCTAAACCCCCCCAAGCCTGTCCCCCTACTCCCACACCCCCCAAGCCTGTCCCCTACTACCGCACCCCCCTAAACCCCCCCAAGCCTGTCCCCCTATTCCCGCACCCCCTTAAAATGATAATGCTAACTAAACAACTAAAAAAACATTGACAGAAGCTAATAATACAGTACTAACAGCTACTAACTTTTATTTCGTTTTTTTATAGTCCCTCTCATCTAAGACTCTTTAAAATCAGACCTAGTGAGCTGATATTTTAATATGTTGAATTTAAGGGTAGATTCTCTCTTTGGTGAATTGGAAGGCTACTATTTCCTTCAAACTATTCCATGAAACAGACACCCCCTCAATGGTACCAATACGGGATTTTTCGGAGGACTCGGAGACCTTCCAATTCACCAACAAGAGAATCTCCCTTTACCATTATTTTCTACTCTTATTACTGTTGTAGAAGTTAGAGGAATAATAATTATATAACATGAAATACCCACCAAGTAACTTTAACTATTATTGTGATTATAATCCACACTGTCACAGCTGCTCGGCCAGACAGCTTGAGGAACTTCAACAACAACAACCTCTTTACTGTATACAATGAACACACAGCCACTGGTGAATTTAGTACAGTAGGCCATCAATAAAAGATTAATAAAATTTAGCACTATCCTTTTAACACAGGGTCAGTAAATCACTTCGTCTGTATGGTAATGAATAACAGAAGCCTGGGTGTCAGTAGCACGTGACTCTTGCGAGGCCCCGAGATTATTGGGTGTTGCACCAGATGAGACAGTGGAGCTTCTTGGTGATGTTGGTACCGTAGCTCTCTCTTCTGCCCCACTAGATGACCCACACCTTTTTTATACCCGTCACTATCAGGAGAGAGCAGCTACACCGTCACTCACAGCATCTTAGAATATGGTCTGGCATGTTCTATGTTGTGAGTTGATGACGATGTAGGGGGTATTTTCTTGACATGTCGGTGTAGCCAGGATACTTGGCGAACAGCTTGACCCAGTTCACCTCTTAAAAATCCCAGACGTTTTCTCTTGGATTCGAACCCGGGCCCTTGACATTCGCAATCCGTCTCTTTATCCACTCTGCCACCGCCTGGTCTTCAATGAGGAACTGAGTGTAATATAAAGTGGTGGATAGAATTATTTACTCATTGTATATCTAGGGTGTATAGTACTGTACCATATTTATCCACAGCTGTGCAGGGCTTCGGTATATTGCTGGACAGTATGACAAGTCTGGACAGTGGTACCCTGGCCAGTTGCAGGTACGAGCTAAAGTAGATGAATACCTGGATTGGCAACACCTTAATACCAGGGCACACGGTATGGGGTACTTCAGGAATAAGGTGAGTGTTGTAATTAGTACTTGTGTCACATACTAATAATGCAGGAAGCTGACTTAATTAATAATAACTGGTATACTGTATATTCATTCTATTTGGTAGTTGTAACATTTGGCTTGCTTCAGGAACACTTTAAAAGAGGTGGTCATGCCAAGAAGAATTAATTAACAGGCAACACAGCATTCTTGTATTGCATAGTCTGCCATTTATATTATTTTATAAGTTTGTAGATGTGTACATTTGAATCTCGCTTTATGTTAATATATTTACTTATTATATTGAATTAAAGGCTGATCTTTCATATACAAATATTATATATATTGTATAATCTGTAAAAAAAAAAAATAATGGATGTCAAATGCCTGCCACATCCTGCAGGAAACTAAAAAGTATTACAAATTATATATTCCTTCTTTGTGGGCCAACAGGTACTATTGCCATACCTCAAAAAGTGTCCTGCTGACTTGGCTGTTGTATCTGAACACTCCCGAGAGT
The DNA here is from genome assembly GCA_033782935.1 of Petrolisthes cinctipes. Taxonomy (NCBI): domain Eukaryota; kingdom Metazoa; phylum Arthropoda; class Malacostraca; order Decapoda; family Porcellanidae; genus Petrolisthes; species Petrolisthes cinctipes. The sequence goes on from JAWQEG010002476.1 coordinate 110,125, forward strand.
TAGATCGTGTACAGGAACAGTTCACGTCTTACTTCCTTGGACCTCGGCCCTTCATCACAGGAGAGAAGCCCACCATCGCTGATCTTCTAGCTGCCTGTGAGTTTGAACAGCCATCAGCAGGTGGATACAAGCTGGAAGGTCCTGTGGTTGACTATCTGGCCAGGGTTAAGGCTCAAATTGGTCCTGATTATGATAAAGTACATGAAAGTATGCGATCCTTTGCTGAGAAATGTATGAATTAGATGGGAGTAGTAGTGAAATGAAGTAGGGTAGGGAGAAATATACTTAGTGAATGTGGAAGTTGTACTGAGTGGTGGATTTGTAGTGGGAGTGAGTTGCTATTAGCTGTGATTTGAAGATTTTTTTTTTTTTTGCTAGGGAAATCTTACAGGGGAGGTGTTCCCCGTGCCTCTCACCCCGAGGCCATTGTACCGTAAACAGTGAGTGATGGGGTCGCCACATCCCTACGCCAATACATTTGAAGATAAATAATTTTATAAATGAATTTAAAAATATATTTGTATAATGGTGTACCATGAGTTAATACTGATATAATAATGGGGTCAAGTAGTTGCCTTATCATCATCAGGGTTTTGTATTTTTAGTATCATAGTTTTATCTTGTTGTTGTAGATTTATAGTGAACATGCACTGGTAGATTATTTTGTAACCTGCACAATATTTAATGACAAGGAAATACAATGGGTTTTATCTATTAATATGTACTTCTTGAGTCTGGACATAATACCTAAAAATTATGTGAATAAAATTTTACAGTGCCAATTTTGTAGGGTAAGTTCCTCTTGTAATACTGTATTTACAATTTGTATGTCTGTGGTACAAACATAACCAGTAGAAAAATTACTTGGGCTTTGATATACTAACCTTGGTTGGTTCCTTGGGCTGTAAGTAAGAATGTCACTGTTACTGGTATGACAACTCCATAATCACAACACATAATCACGACAACTCCATAATCACAACACATACTCACAACAACTCCATAATATAACACCACATAATCACGACAACTCCATAATCACAACACATACTCACAACAACTCCATAATCACAACACATAATCACAACAACTCCATAATCACAACACATAATTACGACAACTCCATAATCACAACACATAATCACAACACATAATCACAACACATAATCACAACAACTCCATAATCACAACACATAATCACACCACATAATCATGACAACTCCATAATCACAACACATAATCATAACAACTCCATAATCACAACACATAATCATGACAACTCCATAATCACAACACATAATCACGACAACTCCATAATCACAACACATAATCACAACAACTCCATAACCACACCACATAATCACAACACATAATCACAACACATAATCACAACACATAATCACAACACATAATCACAAATACTCCATAACCACACCACATAATCACAACTCCATAATCACAACACATAATCACGACAACTCCATAATCAAAACACAGAGCCGTTGTATTGGCACAGTCATGGTCAAAAGTCCTGCTACCTGGCGAATAAAAGCGATCCATTTGAAGGAATTTTATGAACCAATATTGCAAAGACCAACAGTTATAGTTTTGGATTATTTTTGGAAGCCATCTCATTGGAAGGTGTTGCAGGACTATCGACTATGACTGTATCACACTATCATCATCACCATCATTGTCCTTCCATGCAACCCCTTATGTTGTACTGTTCAAGGAAGTAGGTACAGTAGGTGATGCATTTATTAAAGTTAATGGTCATACATATGTTTAAACATTGTCTCTGGCATCACATATTTTTGCCATTGGTGCAATCTACGTGTGTATTCCAGTGTTTATTATATACTTCACCAGTACTATATCTATCTATCTATCTATCTATAGCTCTGACGCCTCGTTCCCTCGGGAACTCCCTCCAAGGGGGTGGCCACGGCAGAAGTGTCTCCAGTTTTGCCTGTTCCAACACTCCCTCCTTACTTGGTCAAGCCCTACTCTGCCCCTCACATTTCTCTCCTTTACATACTCTTCCACTCTGTTCTGCCATCTAACCAGTGGTCTGCCTCTCCATCCTTACCATCCTCTTCACTTGTCTCTTACATACTGTACAGTCGCGGTCAATAATAATCAACCACATATGGGTATCTCAAACAATTTACTGTCTAATATTTTCACGTTCACATGTGATGTTATTGTTTTAAGTAGTGTGTAGCTGCTTGTAGTAAATTAAAAGATGGTAGTTAACGTGTGTGTGTGTTATTGTTTTAAGTAGTGTGTAGCTGCTTGTAGTAAATTAAAAGATGGTAGTTAACCTATTTATTGGAAAGTTTATCATCTAAGGAACAGAGGGAAGCTGTCAAACTCTTACGTGAGTTACCCCTATATGGATGATTATATATGACCGCAACTGTACATTACATTCTCTCTTTCACTTCTTCTGACGCATTCCTCTGTAATGTTCTCCTATATGCCTTCCTTTTCTTCTCTACGGCATCTTTCACTTCTTCTGACCACCAAGCACTCCCTTTCTTGCCCCTCTTCTGTGTCTTGTATCCCACTACCTCTGCTATTGTCCTCATTACTATTGTCTTAAACATTCCATACACATCATTGATCATTCACTCCCACTCCCTCCCCTATACTCAACCTTGCATCCTCCAGCACCTCACCCACCCTCCTCTTATATTCCTCTCTATACTCGATGTCATTCAATCTTCCACTTGCCACCTGTCTCTTGTTCCTCATCCCTTCATCCCTCCTACAGTACTCCCACTTAACCCTGACATTAATCCTTAACAAGACTGCAAAATGGTCAGAGCATTGAACCATTCCTCTCACTACTTTAGCATCCATCACATCATCTTTCCATAATCTTTCATCCACAGCTACATAATCAATTAAACTTTTGTTGTTCTCTATCATCCCTTCTCCTCCATGTACAGTATATTGGTGTATCATCTTGTGCTCAAAGAAGGTGATATTAGTACTATAATTATACTATACCTTATTCTCATATGGTATATATATTGATTTGAGATACTTTTGTCTATCTTTAATTAATTCAACAAGGACATGCACTAGAACACAGCTAAGAAGAGAAAGGGAAAAGGGATGTGACACGGACGAGAAGGTAAGACTATAGGGGCCGTAATTTAATAAGCAAGAACATTATTTTGTAGTGTTGATGAAGGTGTGATATTGGTACAGTTGGACACATGAATTGGTGGTACAGCCCAGGTGAAAGATACTTGTCCCATTTGAGTAACCAGTGTCTATTATCAGGTACTTGCTTTTTATTACCATCCTCAATACTGACTTCTGCCCCTCCTAATTACCAACCTCACCTAATCAAACCTAACCCAACCCACCTAACCTAACCTAACCAGTGTCTATTATCAGGTAGTTGCTTTTTATTACCATCCTCAATACTGACTTCTGCCCCTCGTAATTACCAACCTAACCTAACCCAACCCACCTAACCTAATCAAACCCAACCCAACCCACCTAACCTAACCTAACCAGTGTCTATTATCAGGTAGTTGCTTTTGATTACCATCCTCAATACTGACTTCTGCCCCTCCTAATTACCAACCTAACCTAACCAGTGTCTATTATCAGGTAGTTGCTTTTTATTACCATCCTCAATACTGACTTCTGCCCCTGATGTCTCCTATTTGGCACTAATAAGGAACTTGATATTGGGAGAAATTGACCATCTTTCACTTGGGCTGTACCACCCATTCATGTGTCCAACTGTACCATGGTGTGATAACAGTATAAATGGCTCTGTAGTGCATGTGTCTATGAAGCCATCGTACCGGCCACATACAACACCATGGATAGTCTTGTGTACAAACGTAAATATGATGCAAAAAGGTGAGTGTGTGTCAAGAAGTGTGATGCAAAAAGTGAGTATGGGTCAAGAAGTGTGAGGCCCTAAATATGATGCAAAAAGTGAGTGTGGGTCAAGAAGTGTGAGTCCCTAAATATGATACAAAAAGTGAGTGTGTGACAAGAAGTGTGAGGGCCTAAATATGATATAAAAAGTGAGTGTGTGTCAAGAAGTGTGAGTCCCTAAATATGGTGTAAAGAGTGAGTGTGTGACAAGAAGTGTGAGTCCCTAAATATGATATAAAAAGTTGAGTGTGTGACAAGAAGTGTGAGTCCCTAAATATGATGTAAAAAGGTGAGTGTGTGTCAAGAAGTGTGAGGCCCTAAATATGATGTAAAAAGGTGAGTGTGTGACAAGAAGTGTGAGTCCCTAAATATGATGCAAAGAGTGAGTGTGTGTCAAGAAGTGTGAGGGAGAATATTACAACCTCACTTATAAGATGGTTGATTAGGGAAGGAGAGTGGTATGTACAAAGAGGTAGGCAAGGAGAGTAGTATGTACAAAGAGGTAAGGAAGGAGAGTAGTATGTACAAAGAGGTAAGGAAGGAGAGTAGTATGTACAAAGAGGTAGGGAAGGAGAGTAGTATGTACAAAGAGGTAGGGAAGGAGAGTAGTATGTACAAAGAGGTAGGGAAGGAGAGTAGTATGTACAAAGAGGTAGGGAAGGAGAGTAGTATGTACAAAGAGGTAGGGAAGGAGAGTAGTATGTACAAAGAGGTAGGGAAGGAGAGTAGTACAAAGAGGTAGTGAAGGAGAGTAGTATGTACAAAGAGGTAAGGAAGGAGAGTAGTATGTACAAAGAGGTAGGCAAGGAGAGTATGTACAAAGAGGTAAGGAAGGAGAGTAGTATGTACAAAGAGGTAGGGAAGGAGAGTAGTATAGTACAAAGAGGTAGGGAAGGAGAGTAGTATGTACAAAGAGGTAAGGAAGGAGAGGAGTACAAAGAGGTAGGGAAGGAGAGTATGTACAAAGAGGTAAGGAAGGAGAGTAGTATGTACAAAGAGGTAAGGAAGGAGAGTAGTATGTACAAAGAGGTAGGGAAGGAGAGTAGTATGTACAAAGATGTAGGGAAGGAGAGTAGTATGTACAAAGAGGTAGGCAAGGAGAGTAGTATGTACAAAGAGGTAAGGAAGGAGAGTAGTATGTACAAAGAGGTAGGGAAGGAGAGTAGTATGTACAAAGAGGTAGGGAAGGAGAGTAGTACAACCAGGAGTACAAAGAGGTAAGGAAGGAGAGTAGTATGTACAAAGAGGTAGGGAAGGAGAGTAGTATGTACAAAGAGGTATAGGGAAGGAGAGTAGTATGTACAAAGAGGTAGGGAAGGAGAGTAGTATGTACAAAGAGGTAGGGAAGGAGAGTAGTATGTACAAAGAGGTAGGGAAGGAGAGTAGTACAACCAGGAGTACAAAGAGGTAAGGAAGGAGAGTAGTATGTACAAAGAGGTAGGGAAGGAGAGTAGTATGTACAAAGAGGTAGGCAGTCAGTCATTAATATATCCAAAATTAATAATAAAAGTTACAATGAAGTGCACTAAATGTTGATAATTTATATATTATTATTATTATTATTATTATTATTATTATTATTATCTTCAAGTTTTACGAATATGTCACCACAGTTGTAATCAAAATATCTCCACAGAATAACAATTAACAAAAATCTGTGAGTGTGTCTGTGTGTGAGTGTGTCTGTGTGTGTGTGTGTGTCTCCTTGCGCGCGCTCGTAAATGTGTATGTGTGTGTGTATATTTATGTGTACTCGTATGTATGTGTTTATATTTATGTGTAAGCGCGTGTGTGTATGTATTTATGTGTACGTTGAGTGTGTGTGTGTATGTATGTATTTACGTGTACGCGCGTGTGTGTATGTATTTATGTGTACATGCGTGTGTGTGTATGTATTTATGTGTATGTGAGTGTGTGTGTGTGTATGTATTTATGTGTACGCTTGTGTGTGTATGTATTTACGTGCGTGTAGGTATGTATGTATGTACGCTCGTGTATGTATGTATGTATTTACGTGTAAGCGCGTGTGTGTATGCATTTACGCGCTTGTAGGTATGTATGTACGCGCGTGTATGTATGTATGTATTTACGTGTACGCGCGTGTGTGTATGTATGTATTTAGGTGTATACGCGTGTGTGTATGTATTTACGTGTACGCGCGTGTGTGTATGTATGTATTTATGTGTGTATGTGTGTTTGTTGTCGGGCTAGGCATTGTAGCTAGCATCTTTGAAGTACTGACTGTGAGGGAGTCGAGAGATCCGCGCCAAAACCGACAAAAGCCAAGACTGATGTGCAGCGAAGGGGTATAAAGGACCTTTGTTATCATCACTCCCTAATTTCTAAGGATCTGACGAGTGATTCGGCTTTTTGTATTTCCATCCCTGTCTGTCTGGTTGGTGGTGATGGTGGTGATGTTGGTGGTGATGGTGATTGAGTTAGTGATGGTGGTGATGGTGATAGAGTTAGTGATGGTGGTGATGGTGGTGATAGAGTTAGTGGTGATAGCTGTAGTGGTGGTGGTGGTGGTGATAGTGATTGAGTTAGTGGTGGTGGTGATAGAGTTAGTGGTGGTGGTGGTGATAGTGATAGCTGTAGTAGTGATGGTGGTGATGGTGATTGAGTTAGTGATGGTGGTGATAGTGATTGAGTTAGTGGTGGTGGTGGTGGTGATAGTGATAGAGTTAGTTGTGATGGTGATTGAGTTAGTGGTGATGGTGATAGCTGTAGTAGTAGTGATGGTGGTGATAGAGTAATATGTGCAATACTGATAGGTTGCAGTAGTGGTAGTAATGTATATTGAATAGTATTATGAAAGGTACAAGTAGTAGTAGTAGTAGTAGTAGTTGTGGTAGAGGCCTGGTAGGTAGGTAGGTAGGTAGGTGACTGGTAATGGTGATTGAGTTGGCGTTGGTGGTGGTAGTAGTAGTAGTGGTAGTGGTGGTAGTAGTAGTAGTAGTGGTGGTGGTGGTGGTAGTAGTAGTAGTAGTTGTTGTGGTAGAGGCCTGGTAGGTAGGTAGGTAGGTAGGTGACTGGTAATGGTGATTGAGTTGGCGTTGGTGGTAGTAGTAGTAGTGGTAGTAGTGGTAGTGCTGGTAGTAGTAGTTGTGGTAGACGCCTGGTAGGTAGGTAGGTAGATGACTGGTAATGGTGATTGAGTTGGCGTTGGTGGTAGTAGTGGTAGTGGTAGTGGTAGTAGTGGTAGTAGTTGTGGCTGACTGGGCTGTAATGATGGTGATTGTTGTGATTGATGATAATGTCCCACCTGTTTTTGAGAGCCGAGAAATAGTAATAGGTGATATGTAAGTACGTCAGTGTGTTGGTGGTGGTCGTGGTGGTGTTGTTCTATCTAAGTGAATTTTATCCTTCAGGTGATAATTCGTTTTTGTTACATTGGAGTGCCTTGATTCCTCTAAAGTATGCCAGGAAACAACAGGACCAGTAGAGGATAAATAATGGTGTTCTGTTGTTGTTGTTGCTTGGAATAGTTTGGAGGATTCAATTGCTCCAGATTTACCAACACCGAATTTCCTCCTTAATTAAGCGGGAAATTTTGTGTTGTTGGTAATTCTGGAGCAACTGAATCCTCCAAACTATTCCAAGCAACAACAACAACAGAACACCATTATTTATCCTCTACTGGCCCTTTTGTTTCCTGGCATACTTTTTTTTGGAGGAATCAAGGGCACTCCAATTTACCAAAAAAAAAAAAAAAAAAAAAAAATTAATTACCACCTCAAGGAGAAACTTTTGTGAGACGTAAATGATATATATATAATTAAATTGATAGTTGACATAGAAGTATATACAGTATTATATATATATAGATTAAATTTTTTTTGTTACACCTTCCCACCTTCACTTCCATCTGATAATATTAACATGTTATGGATTATCGATAATTATTATATATGAAATTTGAATGGACAAGAATTAATTTATGACCTCAATCCCTTTGTTCTTGTTGTTGTTGTTGTTTTTGGTGTTGTTGTTTTTGTTGTGGTTGGTGGTGGTGGTGTTGTTTTGTTGTTTTTGTTGCTGTTGTTATTGTTGTTTTTGTTGTTGTCGTTTTGTTGTTGTTTTTGTTATTGTTATTGTTGTTTTTGTTGTTTTTGTTGTTGTTTTTGTTTTGTTGTTATTGTTGTTTTTGTTGTTGTTGCTTTTGTTGTTATTGTTGTTGTTATTGTTTTTGTTATTGTTATTGTTGTTGTTGTTATTGTTGTTGTTTTTGTTGTTGCTTTTGTTGTTGTTGTTGTTGTTGTTATTGTTGCATGCAGAGGTGACTTACCATTCATCTTGCATACACTTCATTGTTGACATTGTATATATATGCTTGCTAAGATATAGTAGGCGATATTTTTTAATGTTTCTGGCGCCCCTTCGGACCCAAGCCACTAATACCTATCTTTCGTTTCTTCATCTGTCCTTTCTTTTTTCCTTCTGTTTTTTTTCGTTCTTGCTGTCTCTCCTTTCATTCTCCCTTTCCTTCTGTTTTTTTCGTTCTTGCTGTCTCTCCTTTCAGTCTCCCTTTCCTTCTGTCTCTTTCGTTCTTGCTGTCTCTCCTTTCATTCTCGCTGTCTCTCCTTTCATTCTCCCTTTCCTTCTGTCTCTTTCGTGCTTGCTGTCTCTCCTTTCATTCTCCCTTTTCTTTCTCTTTCTTTCGTGCTTGCTGTCTCTCCTGTCTCCCCTTCCTTCTGTCTCTTTCGTTCTTGCTGTCTCTCCTTTCATTCTCCCTTTTCTTTCTGTTTTTTTTCGTTCTTGCTGTCTCTCCTTCCTTCTGTTTTTTTCGTTCTTGCTGTCTCTCCTCTCTATCTCCCCTTCCTTCTGTCTCTTTCGTGCTTGCTGTCTCTCCTCTCTGTCCCTCCTCTCTGTCTCCCCCTCCTCTCTGTCTCTTTCATGCTTGCTGTCTCTCCTCTCTGTCCCTCCTCTCTGTCCCTCCTCTCTGTCCCTCCTCTCTGTCCCATCTCTCTGTCCCTCCTCTCTATCTCCCCTTCCTTCTGTCCCCCCTCTGTCTCTCCTCTCTGTCCCTCCTCTATCTCCCCTTCCTTCTGTCCCCCCTCTATCTCCCCTTCCTTCTGTCCCCCCTCTGTCTCTCCTCTC
>JAWQEG010002477.1:0-2500 GCA_033782935.1 Petrolisthes cinctipes
ATATCACTTATGGTACTTTGCTAGTCTTCAATTTCTTATAGTTACTGCTACGATTCCACGCATGTTTTCTTCATCCTGTTTACTCACCTTTCCTCTTCTACTCTTGTTTATTTCTTTTCTATAGCGTTCGTTTATTTATTTTTTTTTTACACTACTCTTCCTTTCATTTCTTCTCTCTCTCCTCTCTCTCTCTCTCTCTCTCTCTCTCTCTCTCTCTCTCTCTCTCTCTCTCCTTCCTTACTTTCCTTTTCTTTGCTCCTCCCCCTTTCCTTCTTTCAAATTCGCCTTTTCCTCCTCCCCCCTTTTCTCCTACCCGTCCCTCTTCGCATTTCCCCCCCTCCTTTCTGCCTCTCCACATTTTTCCTCCTCCTCCTTCTTCCTCTCCACATTTTTCCTCCTCCTCCTCCTTCCTCCACCACCACCTCCTCCTACTCCACCACCTCCTCCTCCTCCTCCTTTAGGTCGTCCCATAACTCTGTGTTCGTTTCCCTTCTGTCTTCCTAGCCATCCAGACCCCTTCCTCTCTCTCTCTCTCTCTCTCTCTCTCTCTCTCTCTCTCTCTCTCCTCTCCTCTCTCTCTCTCTCCTCTCTCTCTTCTCTCTCTCTCTCTCTCATAATGTTCTTTCCCCATATATCCTACCTTAATGCTCCCTCCCCCTCCCTAGATCTCTTCCTCCAACCTTCCTTTCCTCTTTGTTCCTTCGTTGTTTATTCCTCACATTTCCTCTCGCTCTCTCACCCTCTTCTTCTCCTCCTCTTCTATTCCTTTCTTTGTCTCTTCTGCTGCTCTTCTTCGGTAACTCAGGAGGTGAACAAGACATAGGGTAAGGGTCAGTGTCCATTTAGGTTGTACACTAACTCTCTCACTGGTTTGGGAGGAGAGCGTAAGGGTCCAGTGAAGATGTTGGTGTTGAATTGGGGCTCCAGAGTCCTTCAGATGCCACAAACAGACTTATTCATTACAGGAGCTGCTTCATGCCTCAGTTTGTAGGAATCTGTTGACTCCAGGTTGTTGACTATATCACAGGCCTTTTAACATTTAAACTGTACTCTTGTGTTGCGTTTCCCCCAGACAGTAATGTACATTGGTCGCGTCACTCTTTGAGTGCCTAAGCGGACGTTCCCTTGTTCGCAACATTTGGTATTATTGTAAAAATTATTGCATGTCACAAATCACCTGCCGAAGGGAAAAAAAGTGAATGTTGGGGTTGGAATACCTCCCGTTCCTTTGTGATTGTCTTATTCTTCTTGTGGGTGGGTTGGCATAAATCATTTTAGACAACGAGAGGGAAAACACGATTAATTAATTCCTTTTGATTAATTGAAATTTTTAGGAGTACCAACACTGGTAACCTTAGAGCCGCAGTGACTCGTCCAAAACGAGACCCTCTAAAAGCTACTATTGAAGCTCACAACTGGAGTACATGAGGAGCGGATCGTGGGGCATGCAATGTGAAGGTCGTGTTTCGTAATTTTATGTTTGAGTGGGTAAATCTATTAACCCTGGGGAGGGGGGGGGGGGACGTGTGTTAGGGATGTGGCAGTGTTAATGACTGTATTGACGTTCCTCTCACACTTGTGTTCGCTCTTGCTTCTGAAGTCTTGCTTAACACCGCCACCACTAGTTGTTGTATTTATGTGTAGCGGTCAGTGAGAGAGAGATAGAGAATGAGTGAGTGAGTGTGTATGTGGTGTGTGTTTGTGTGGTTTTTGTGTGTATTTTGTGCGTGTGTGTGTGTGGTGTCGGGTGTCCAGAAGAGAGTGAATCAGAAACTGCGTACGTGCCACTCCTCCTCAATCCTCACGTTGTGGTGGCTGAGGGAAGATACTCCTAAGTGCCAGGGGAAGGGAAGTGGGGAGGGGAGAGGAGAGGAGAGGTACATAGGACGAGGAGGAGGAGGAGTGGGGGGGGGAGAGATACATGGGAGAGATGGAGTAACAGAGGAAGGGTTACCAGGAGAAGGATACGACTGGTGGGGAAAAAGGGAGGGAGAAGCAACGGAAGAAAGGGGGCTCACTATGGATCAACCCTATTAACGAGGGAGAACAATACCAGTCAATCCCCAAGCTGACTACAGTGTGTGCCTGAAGTGTGACAAACATCTGGTTGGGGTAATGATGGGGCTATGGGAAGCGATGGTGCTGTTCCAACCCCCAACATGCAGGCTGGACTCGATCTCCCTCTGTACCTCTCATATATATCTCCTTGGTGTCCTGTCTCACCCTATTAACTTCCTCACACCTACCTAAAACACCTATACTGTAGCTTCTCTGCACCTTCTTACTTTCTCTGTCAACCATGTAGTATAATATAGTCTCTGCTTTTCTCTTTCGTGTCTCTATCAGTTTCTAATCAATGTCTTTGAACATTAATGTGCACACCCTTCCTGCCTGTTTTTTTTTTTTTTTTTTTCGCCTTCAGACACGTTCCCCCTCAGCTAACATGTCCGCCCCCCCATCTTGTCTGTTCTGGCACTACGGTCCATCAGTCACGTTCCTT